>PRKT01000027.1:740870-767512 GCA_003671525.1 Saccostrea glomerata
GATTATATAGTGAAAATGAATTATTTCTTCTGCTCTGCTCCTGAGTATTAGATGAACTAACCAAGTACATCGCTATGTTGAATAAGGTTGCCTCTTCCAAAATTGTGAATTTCATGGCCCCTGGCTTGGCGGTTCTGGTGTTAGGGCGGAGCTCTATTGAATATATATTGAAAATGCATAAATGCTTTAGAAATCTTCTTTCTTAGATATGGGTATTAAACCAATGAACTAGGTACAAATTTATGGGGAAGAAGGATGCCTCTTTGAGATGTGTGAATTTAGGGCCCCTGGGTCAGGGCTTCTTGTGTTAGGGCGGGGCTTTAATGTCTATACATGTATAGTGAAATCATTTAATACTTTGAAATCTGCACTTTGGTATTAATCAACAACATGATGAAATAAAATTAATAAAATTTCCAAAATTTTGAAACTTTGGCCACAGGATCTGTGTTTCCCTTTGGATGGGGTGCACAACTGATAAAGTGGAAATGCATTTTCTATTTTTTTCCCTGATCTACCTTTGGGTATTAAGTAACCAAAGTAAAGCAATGGTGCCTCTTTTGAAATTGTGAATTTTATGGCCTCTGGTTTAAAACAGGAAATTCAGTTGTTGGAAAGTTGTTACATGATACCCAGGTAACCTATAAGGCACATGGGCCTCTTGTTTTTTTTACTTTAAAAGACCAATGGTGCATACATTTACATTTTGAGACCACGAAACAAAGATATGCTTTTCACGTTATAAGGATAGAATCGATAGAAAATGCCATCAACTTGAACTTACAATGTTTTTTGTCTGTGATATTACAGATTCAAACTGATGGAGGAGAATTAATCATTAAACAAAAAGAAGGGGATCCCATCCAGGTATGTTACTCTAAATTAATGGTCTATGCTAATAACCAACAATAATTAATCTCAAAAGTACATTGAAACAATAAATGGAAATTGGAATAGAAATGGAAACCTACCGTAAAATGACAGACGTCAGATCAGGTGCCATGGAGGATTAAGCATCTCCTGATAATTTTCACCAATATAAAATTCAATCAAGAAGATAATCAGTATCTTTTTCGTAGTAAATTGCATTGTTTCCCCAAAAACTAACTTTTAGCTAAACAAGAAAAAGAAAACAAAAGAAACGTAATATGATGTTATATATGTTTCAATCTGGTTGTATTCAAGATACTCATTTAATAACTTAATATTCTTGAATAAATAAAATTTCAGGGAATTTCGTACGCAAGAAGAGAAAGTGTCAGTACAGCTTTTTGAAGATGCATGACGAACAAATCAAGACATCTTCTGAGAACTTGGAATATTAATGACAGTGCCTAATATAATTGATTTATCATTTAATAATAATTTCTTTAAATGTTTGTTTCATCGCGTAGTTGTCAGACATAGCAGTACTCTGTTGCAATTAAACATTGTTCAGATTTCACATTTATTTAAATAAAACATTTCAATATTCTACATATATTAATAGGATTCGTCAATGATTGATTAGTACGTAGTTCTTGTTTATTATTAAGCAATTTTGCATTTTATTTTACTCTACTATTAAAAGCTAAAATGCCAGCTTCTAAAGAAAACTAGCTCTAGATCATTACTTTATGTATGAATATATTCCGGTGAAAAATACTGTTATCAAGATATTGCTCTTCTTATTATCATTTATTGCAGCTGTTACCACATTATTCCGCTTAGTTCATTCTAATAAAGTTACATGCTTCACTATTGTTCTTTCTGGGTTGACTTTTTCTTGAACATATTGATACATGTACTTGTAACATCATTTAGATCATGTGCTAAGAAGGAATAAGCACCCCTGCCCCCTTGTCAATCGTCTTTATTTATCAGGATATCTACCCACTTGCCAATCGTCTTTATCTATCAGGATACCTCCCCACTTGCCAATCATCTTTATTTATCTGGATACATGCCCCCTTTCAATTTTCTATATTTAAGATGAAAAACAGACATTGACACTGTTTACCCGACCTATTCAGAGCGTTCAAGGCATATGTGAATGCTCTTCAGAGGATACTGTTTTCCTCTAGGTAGAACTGAATATCGACGAAATCTGAATAATTATAATTTTAATTCAAATTGAGCTGTTTGAGCCACAAATACAAAATACAGCAGAAAGTATTTTGCTTCAGGATGTATAATTTTTCATAAAGAAATCAAGTCACAATTTCGAAAAAGAAAGTTATGTGGTAAAACTGTACTGTTAATCACTCCTGTGTCCTTATTTAATGTAGTACTCTGCTTCAATTTCCATCCTGGAAAATTCCTCGGTATTGCATGAAGTCGCATAAACTTCAGGAATGCTTGGAGAACAAAAAACAAAAACATTATCAGGGAAATGTAGTCTGTATATGTCATTAATTATTTTGTATAAAATAAAAAAGGAAAGATAATTTTCAGCAGACAGTATGTTTCTCGCGGTCAACGGCGAATGATCTTAAGTTTTATTACACTGTACCTCCGTTCAATAACTTCCACAAAACTGATTAATTAAATATTGCTTTTAACCCCAATTAGAGAATTTTTCTAATAAAGACGTGACTATATATAATACACGTTATATAATGCATCTTTTATATCAGAGTCATTGAACAGTGTGGATTTGTTATCATACCAGAGCCTACCGTGATATGGGTCTCGGGGTTTAAGGTATCATCCAAAATACCTTTCACTTCAAAGGCCCTAGTGTTTGGAGAAAACAGTATTATCGACTTTGGTCAGTCGCAGCTGTGATTCGAACACAAGACCATCCCATGACGGGGCTAGAGCTCTACTGACTCAGCTAACTTTCACTAGAAATATTGCACGGACTGACAACGTACTGTGGTTTGTGTTGCTTTCGAACATTTCTACTCTGAATTTTCTGCATTATATTTTTAATATTTTTCATCAATACACAACAAAATTGCAACTACTAAGAATAAAATTAAAATTTGTGAATGTGCAAGGTTGTGCCATTCAAACCTGTCCAAAAATTTGATGTTTCAATAACTTTTAGAGGAAATAAGATTTTATAAATAGATTATAATAATTTTTAAAGAATGTTTGAGGAAAAAATTGTGTATTATATTATGATGAAAATCTTGCGCATAACACCACCGATCATTTTCCAAAAGATATTCTTTCATTTTTAAAATGTCAGAGGAGTCTGAGGAAGAAAATATTGTACAACGCTGTTATGAACACAGTGTACCATCAAAAGGTTATTTTATACTCTAAAATAGTATAGCTCTCATGAAATCAAAGACAGCTTTCAAGACAATTTCTCTACGAACAAAAGATAGCTCTCCAAAAGTGGGGTAGACGCATATTTGATGTAAAGTTCTGTCAAGATTTAAATAAGACCTTTGGACAAATTTGATATCTAAAATTTTATAAAGTTTTGTATGAATAATAGCAAAAAGTTCTTTTATTCAAATAATGTCCACGGCCCATTTAAGTGGATAATTAGTCGGAAAATGATAATCAGACGCATAAAAACGTGCTACAGCTTTCTGGAGAGGGGTATATGACTCAAAAATTTCGTTAACTTTAAATATAACGAGAAAAATTCTCATGTTAGTTGAAGCAGTTTATTTTGTGTAAGAAATCGTATATAAATAACATTTTTGCGTAAACGTGCAGACAGAAATTTTGAATGATCCATCAAAAGTATAGCTAGTTATCTAAATCAAGTAGATTTTCGATAACCACTTTTCATACAGTGGGAAATTTTAAGCTTGTATTCTTCTTTAAGGGGTAGGATAAGCTCTACCGCAAGAAAGAAAAGCAGTGATGCCCTGTAACTTTAGACATTGATTTCAAGGGACAGGCAGTCAACAGGCCGTTAATTAGCAATGCTGGGAAGGGCAGAATTTGGCAAATGGTTGTGAAGAATTTCTACAGGTCATGTGAAGGAAACGCTACGTAGAACATATAAACAAGAATAAAAAATCCAAACCAATATTTTTGTTCCAATTTTTTTGTTTCTAATAAAGTAATTTAAATTATAGATACAATCAAACTTTCCTTGACTATTATATATAATACTCAGTAGTAATGGATTCTAAGGGAAGTAACTCACTTTAGAAGAACCGATCCGGTTTTTCTGTGTCTTTTTGGGTCACCTGAATAAACTCAGGTGACCTATTGCTATCCGTTTTCGTCGGTCGTCGTGCGTCGTGCGTTAACATCTGAACATTTTCTTTTATGCAACCGCTCAACCTATTTCAATTAAATTTATGATAAGCATTTATGGGTAAAGAGGAACAAAAATTTCATGGTTCCTGCTCTCCTGGGACCTGAGGGGTTTGGCCAAAACCACTAAAATTAGTGCAATCTTTAAAATCCTTCTTCTTTACTCCTGGACATCATTCAGTCAAACTGTTGGTATGACTGTACTCAGCATTGAGTCTTCTACCATAATTGTAAAATTCATGGCCCCAGGGTCAGGGGTTCTAGTGCTCGGGCGGGGATAAATACTGTGGTTTCATCAATATTCGTTGAGCACCAATTTCTGAGGATTTCGTTGTTCAGCAGATCCACGAAATTTAATTTCATTGAATTAAGAAGTATGTTATTCATTTGTATAGGCAATGCTTTTGTCCACAAAGTTATCCTCGAAAACGTCTGTTTTACAAAATCCACGAAAAATCATGCCAACGAGAATTGATGAAACCACAGTAGGTTATATAGTGAAAATGCATTTTTCTGTGAGATTCTTCTTTTCTGCTCCTTGGCATTAAATGAACTATCCAAGTGCATAGTGAGTTGAAAATGACTGTCTCTTCCAAAATTATAAATTTCATGGCCCCAAGGTCAGGGGTTCTAATGCTAGGGCGGGGCTATATAGCTTAAATAGTGTAAATGCTTAAATTCTTTGAATTTCTTCTTCTCTGTTCCTGGGCATTAAATAAACAATCTAAGTGCATGCTATATTGAATAAGGCTGAGTCTTCCAAAATTGTGAATTTTATGGCCCTAGGGTCAGGGATTCTGGTGCAAGGGCGGGGCTTCAAAGATTATATACTATTAGTGAAAATGAATTATTACTTTGAAAATCTTCTATGCTCCTGAGTATTAAATAAACTAACCAAGTACATAGTTATGTTGAAGAAAGGTTGCCTCTTCCAAAATTGTGAATTTCATGGCCCCTGGGTTTGGGGGTTCTTGTGTAAGTGTTGGGCTATATTGATTATAGAGTGAAAATGAATCAATTCTTTAAATCTTCTTTTCTGCACCAGGGAATTAAACCAATGAACTATGTACATAGTTATGAGGAGGAAGGATGCCTCTTTAAGATTTGGGAATTTTATGGCCCCATGGTCAGGGCTTCTTGTGTTAGGACGGGGCTCTAATGTTTATACTGTGAAAATGCTTTGAAAATCTTTTCCTTTGCTCCTGGGTATTATGCCATTAATCATATAACATATTTATGACGAAGAAAGCTGCTTCTTCTAAAATAGTTAATTTCCGGGTCCCTGGAACAAAAGTACTTGAAGGGGGGGGGGTTTCAATTGAATATTATTTTCTTTATATACCTTTCGGCAAATAAAATAGCCAGCGGCAGACTGCGCACAAAATTCACCGATTTGTCTTCATATTACAGAGTACAATTAAAAGTTTTAAATGTTATGATTTCACAAGGTGCTTAAGGACATATGATACAAACAAACTTTTGTTGCAGATTATGAAAATAATAACTTAGGTCATGTTTTAATGAATTAAATGAATGAGTTTCACCGCGCAGTTCTCAATTTTTTATTCAAAGTTGAACAAAAATGAAATTTAAAGTGAAAAACATTTGTAAAGAATAATAAGGATGGTTATTTGGTATTAATCAACAACATGATGAAATAAAATTATTTAAATTTCCAAAATTTTGAAAGTTGTGACCCCAGGGTCAGTGGTTTCTGTGAGATGGGGTGCACAACTGATAAAGTGGAAATGCATTTTCTCTTTGTTACTCTGAACTACCTCTGGGTATTAAGTGACCGAAGTAAGGAGGTTAAGTGTATAGTTATGATAAGCAATGGTGCTTCTTACAAAATTTTGAATTTTATGGCCTCTGGTTTAAAACACGAATCAAATTCAATTGTTACAAAGTTGTTACATAATACTCAGTTTACCTATAAGGCCCATGGGCCTCTTGTTTCTATATATATAATCATTTTCAGCCAAAATATTTAAATGTCTGAGGAAACGAGAAAACATTAATGTATATAATTCTTGTTTAAAAAATGTTTTTTTTGGTAAATTCTAGGGAAAAATTATCAAGGTACACCAATATTAATGCAAATGTTATCATACACGAAAATGAGTCTGGTGAAATAAGTACCATAATGTATTACAGTAGCGCATATGGTGGGTGGTCAACAAGAGGGTGTAAATTACAATCGACTGATGACCTTTATCTTCACTGTGAATGCAACCATCTAACAAATTTTGCAGTACTGGTGCGACCTTATTCAGGGGTAAACATTAACATCTTTATCATATACATACTATAAATTGTTTTAATTCCACGGTGTTGAAATTTCACGATATCTCAAAATGTACCATTTGCGATGGTTTTAATTTCACGCTGCAAGAAATTAATTCAAAATATAAGTAATTTAACATTATTAAAAACTAATAATAACATTCAGGATAGTTTCAATTTCGCAGAAAATTAATATATTGCGAAAATAGCGAAATTAAAACCATCGTGAATATTTGCCAATCTACAGTATACATAACAGCTTAAAACACTAATGAAACGATTCTTACATATCAAAATGATATCAGTAAACACATACCTCTTCTTGAATAATATCAAATTCGTAATTCTCTTCAGATTCAAGAGGAAGATAAGGCGTTGAGTTGGTAAGGAGAGGGTTAACATAGGCATTGCCTGTTGCCCAATCCTGATTGAATTATACTCAATAAAATATGTTTAAAGTAAGGCGTTGAGTTGGATATCTATAATCGGTTGTTCGATATCCGCGTTTATCTCTTTGCTGACAGCCATAACTTACATTGTTCTTTGGAAGTAAGAAATAGAAAAACTTAATTACGTTTACTCAAATATCTTGTTCTGCTTTTATTTTTCAACTTATCACGTATGATCCAAAATAAAAGCTTCTTTCATTTTTCCTTCTCTTGCAGATCTATTACGTGACGTCATCAGAATGGTAAATAAGATAACTGTGCTTCTCTGTCTTAGTATTGCTCTGGCGTACACGACATTTCTCACAGGGGTGGATAAGATCCAGTGTAAGGTAATGTATATAATGATAAATTTATTAAATACATATTTTTTAGTTATTGTTGTATTTCAATCAATTTACTCTCATATATGTTAAACATGCTTTAGGACATGTACATTTCATGACCGACGCCATTTTTATTTTCAAAGTAAAAACGTACTCGAAATAAAACATAATCATAAAGATATTATTTTCTTTATATACGTTTCGGTAAATAAAATAGCCAGCGGCAGACTGCGCACAAAATTCACCGATTTGTCTTCATATTACAAAGTACAATTAAAAGGTTTAAATGTTATGATTTCACAAGGTGCTTAAGGACAGATGATACAAACAAACTTTTGTCGCAAATTATGAAAATCATAACTTAGGACATGTTTTGATGAATTAAATGAATGAGTTTCACCGCGCAGTTCTCAATGTTTTATTCAAAGTTGAACAAAAATGAAATTAAAAGTGAAAAACATTTGTAAAGAGTAATAAGGATGGTTTCATAAGGGTAGAATTTTGAACATCACAGAAGGGTTACAATTTCTTTATACTCTAGAAATTTATTATTTCCATCATTTGCAATGAAATGAGGTCAAAAAATATATACCAATCCAGGCATCCAATTTTTTGTTTGTATCATCTGTCCTTAAAAACAGACCCATCCTTCACTATATTTAGGGCTCAATTTAGAATTTTTTCAATATGACTCTCAGAATGGTTTGGAGGGTAGTGCCAAAAAGAAAAAAAGAATTGAGTGTTTTAATCAGTCAAAAGCGATTATTTCTTAGGTAATTTGAAAAGCTATTGATTAAATAAACCATGACTATAATAATGTTTTCTTTTCATGGTTGGATTGTAGCATCGTTTTTAAACTGTTTCCATTGACTTTCATAGAAAAAGGAAAAACAGGTCAAATCAAATTGTGATGCCTCTGCGTTATGTTTCAGGTCGGATGCACTGTGATTACAGCATTGTTACACTATTCGTTCCTATTTATTTTCTTTCTGATGCTGGCCCTTGGTTTGCACTATTTCAGTAGCATTTCACTGATCAAAATATCATTTTCAAAAGCAACAATATTTCAAAGTAAAGCTAATTTCTTCGGAAAAACCATCTGGGGAATTGTAAGTGGTGAGTAAAACGTTATTTTGACGATGGAAAAAACAAACAAACACAAATTACAATTATATCGTTAATGAAGATCTTTTAGTGTGTTTATATTGATATTTTGATAGAAATAATCTTACTTTATTTTAGTTTTGCCAGCGTTTATAACTGCAACAACATTTGGAGTTGTATATTCTTTGAACAAGGACTATTACTCAAAGACCCGGTAAATTCATTATAAAGAGCGATATATATATATATATATATATATAAGTGTCTCAGTTGGCCCCTTAATATGAATATTTTGATTTTACTTTATATATAGCTTGAATTTTTGGTAAGCTATATATGCGACCTTTATTGGTCATTTTCATTTTGATCAAAATGATCAAAATACCGTTATTTTAGAAATATGACATCATATCATGTTTTCCCGCCATTTTAGCATATTTTGTATAAAACTGCTTATTTTCAAGCAGTTTTTCTTCCAGAAAATATAGAGCGTAACCTAAATCAAGCTTTATATTTTTACCAAAGATGTATCTATCCAATACTAATTAGTGACAGAAAAATCATGTATGTTCTACACTTTCCCATAAGACAAAAAATTCGAGAAAAAGGCATATTTTTGGCTTTTTTGTTAGATAGCAAAAATAGCATTATTTCTCATGTCATTTACAGCTAGTGAGTGCATGTAAATGTGAAAAATATATTGGAAATATTTCTAATATAATATCTTCTACAAAATAGATATCAATGAAACATATCTGAATGTTGATTTTTAAGGGGCCAAAATTGGCTCTCATCATATATACTCCTTTATCTGTTAAGATCTCTTAACGTATTGAAAGCCATATATATGGCACGCCAAATTCACAAAAATGAGATAAACCTAGTTTCACAATTGATAAACTCGGTTTATCGACTGTAAACTATAGTTTACAAACCGTAAACTATAGTTAACGATTCGTTAAGTATAGTTTTCATCTGTAAAACTATATTTAACGGTTGCTAACTATAGTTTACGAATGATAATCTAAGTTTATCCGTCTGTAAAAAGCGTTAACAATAGATTTTGTTGATAAACATAGATTCACGTTTGTAAACTATAGTTTACAATCGTAAACTTTACTTAAGAGTTGTTAATCAAAGTTTCACAAAACGTGAAACTATATTCATCAGATCGTTAACTATAGTTAACGGTTTGTAAACTATAGTTTACAAATCGTGAAACTGTATTTATCAGATAATCTATGTTTTGCAATTGCAAATGATAGTATTTATCGATTGTGAAACTATGATTATCTCCTTTTTGTGAATTTGGCTTGCCATACATACATATTATTTGTTTCAACGCTTTCTACAGTTGCTGGTTATCACTTGAAAGCGGGGCTTTGTATGGTTTCGTTGGACCTGTAGCTTGCATTGTTCTGGTAGATGTTTTTCATTTCATATAATTTATTTAATCTCATTTATGTCAAGTATGATCAAGGTTGATCAATGCTTATTTTATTTTTATTTTTTTGTAAAGCAAAGCCCATGATAATAGGTTTATGAGAAATTTCATTTATTTTTGTCGTTCCTGTGCTTTAAATTTATTTGCGAAACGATGCTGTACTTCTTCATTTGAACAAAGTCTATGGAGCAAACTTGGTCAGGCTTGTTGATAGTGTAACTAGCTTCATTTATTAAATATTTACTAATTTCAGATCAATATTGTCATTGTTATTATCCTCTCATTGACTCTTTGTTCGATTATATTCACTCCACAAGATAAGAGGAGGAACAGGATATTGTAAGTCAGTTTGGATTTTCATTCAAAAAATGATACCCCTGACGTTTGTAGAGGCCCATGTTTGCTCCGCTATTGAATTATATTGTTTTTGTGATTTTTTTTTTATCATGAATACTGTATGATCTATGCATATTTCATGCATTGGTGACTTATGTATTCTCAAACAGGGTTAAAATAGAAACAGAAGAAGAATATTTGATGAATTATTTATTAGTAAAGCTCTCGCGCCAGTTAATGTTTTAAATGAAAACAAGGATTTATAAACAATGGTTTACCATGTTTCATGGACTAGTTTTACTGAATATTAGAGGTTTAAAAGGGCCTATTTTATAGATAATTAATTAAAATGTATTGATTCAGAGCCGGAATAAAGTCCATCTGTACCCTGTTACCTCTTCTGGGAGTGACGTGGCTGTTTGGTCTCTTGTCAATTAATGATGATGTGATAGTGTTTCAGTATATATTCTCCCTGTTGAATTCCTTTCAGGTATTTATTTTTAGAATTGAAATATAAATTTTATGGAAAACGTTAAATGTTTTGTAGATGGATTGGGAATTTATTACAGGAGCAAACATTTCGACAACATATGGAGAAATGTTAAAATATTTCTTCTCTGACAGGATTGTGGCAACGTACTTTGAAAAAATTACGCACTTTGAATTTTTTTTTTCAAAGTGCGTTAGAATTGGGACAAATTCAACGCACTTTGAAAAAAAAATTTCAAAGTGCGTTAAATTTGGGACACACTCAACGCTCTTTGAAAAAATATTTTAAAGTGCGTTAAGAGTGTACATAAACATTTTTGCCATGGGGGCTTTTAACGCACTTTGAAAAAAAAATGTGTATAAAACAAAAACTCTAGACTGAAATTTTAGTATCTTCCAATTATGTCGAGGGTTTCTGATCCGCTCTACATATGAGATTTTAGCAATTTAGAGAATAAATTTGTATTAATTATATCTTTCGAAAAACGTTTTAATTTATATGTACTCATTTTACCTCATTAGGAACAGGGAGAAGACGAGTAGAAGAGCTCTCAGCCCAACTCTTTTTTTTAAAACATTGTACATAGCCGTCGGTAGCAAATTGAAAGTGGATACCCCCCCCCTTCAAAGGTAAGCCCCAATTTTCAATGTCTATGTCAAAACATTGGTGTGCCCAAGACCCCCCTCCCGGTATCGATGCCCATGCTACACCCAAATATATGTATTTGCATAACTGGTATGGCGTTGAAAACTTTCATTAGATTTTTAGTTTACATATAAAATGCATGCAAACTGGAAGAATTAAGTTCAGTAAAACATTTAAGAGAGAAAGAATTTTCAAAGTATGTAAAAAAAAATCGATCACTTTCACATCCTTAAGTGACCTCATCACCGAAGAGCTATCAAACAGGTTCAATTATTTATCATACCTAAGATTTGCAAGAATATTGACGAAGCCATACATATTTTTTTCAAAGTGCGTTAATAATGTCCATATTAAGGTCAAGATCTAGTAAATGAAAGGTGCCTACAGTATTATCAAATTTGAGGAATAAATTCCTTTATTGATGCTTTACACTTTTAGCTTAGTCAAGTAAGGTATTTCGGGGCATAATATGTAGGTAAACATGATTAAAAACTGTATTTTAAACTGTCTTTTTTAATGAAATATTAAGAAAACCAGTCATGAATATTGGAGTTTTTTTCATATTAGACAGAGAAAATGTATCCAGATTGCCTACAGTCTCTCAGAAAACGGTAATTAGTATGTTAGTGGCCTCATCTTTAAATCAATATCAAATTTAATATAGATATCCGGTTTACTTTTCACATGATTTCAAATTGAATGTCATGAAAATACCCTTCTTTCTACGTAATTCTGCTAAAGCTGTAAAGTACGGGAAAAAGAAACTTGAAATTGATTATGACGTCATAATGGATCTAGCACCGAAAAATTAGTCTAGAGTTATTTACTAGATCTTGACCTTAACGCACTTTGAAAAGAAATTTTATTTTTTCAAAGTGCGTTGATTTATTCCCAAATTTAACGCACTTTGGAAAATTTTTTGAAAGTGCGTAATTTTTCAAAGTGCGTTGTAACACAGGATGGTTAATTAATATTCTTTTAATTGTAAAAATATGCCACTTTTATTTGATATATGTGTCCTTTACTATTGAACATGTAGTTCATAGCGCGGACTATACCATGAAATAATTAGATAATCTTGTGTTATATAATTTGTATTCTTATATCTTTTAAGGGGCTTTTCATTTTCATCTCAAAATGTCTACTAAGTAAAAAGGTAAGGACAGTAAACAACAAAGAAATGGTGATTTTTTAATAATATTTTTTTTCAATTCTTGTCAGCAAATACAATTTGCAAGATAAGCAAAAATAAAAATCTATACTTCAGATCAAAAAGTCGCTTGGTGAGAGAAAACATAAGAAAGATTCTGAAAATTGGAGAAGTAGGCTTTTTACATTACTGAGCAGCAATCCACTGTCCAAGAAAACAAAAGAGTTTTCTTCATTGTCTAAAGTGAGTAATTGTACATACAAGAGATAAAACAAATATAACTTTAGATCAATTCTATCTTATGCAATTATGAATATGATGTCATCGTCTATCATATTTTTGAAACGTAATGCATCGGATGATACAATTGATGTATCTATCTGATAAGGTAAGCAATACAGAGAAATCAATTGTATGTGTTTTCAGTTGGAATAGAATAAAAAAAAATATAAGTAATTTATTTCTAAAATGAGACGACATTTTAACATTAAAGTTTATTGATATTAAAGATCCAATCTGAAGAAGAAGGTTCTATGAAAGGAGTAAGCGAAGGGAATTGCATTAAGGTATCTTCTTAAATACATGATTTATCTTTTTATGACATCTTGGTTACTTCTATTAACCTACTTAAGCTGTGGTAATTTGTATTTTTAATAATTTTTTTTTCACTGTCTTTTGAATTAATAAATCAATAATAACATGATTATTTAGAAATATTTTTAATAATAAACAGTCAGGATCGGTTAAAAAAATCTGAATATTTTGAATTAAACTATCGAAATTGTTATAATAATATTGCTTCGGAACGAAACCACTTGGGTCAAAACCACGCGGGTCGAACAAAGGAAAGGGTCGAATCCACGCGGGTCGAACAAGGAAGTGGGTCGTACCCACCCGCATTTTTTGGGGTCTAATTCAAAATATTCAGATTTTTTTAATCGATCCTGACTGTTTATTATTAAAAATATTTCTAAATAATCATGTTTATTTAAACCATTTATTATACATAAATTCGTATATTATCCCACAAAGAGCTGATTAGTTTTTAAGGAAAAATGTTCAAATATAGAATTATTTATATATTTCAAATGAAATTAATTGCATCCTTGTCCTACAAACAATCTCAAGTTTACTATTGACTTCAATAATTGACACGTATCCCTCCCTGAAGCCATACAGCTACCGTGTAACCATGTGTATACCTAAGGTATACACCATACCTTATAGTGTGAACCCCTCTATTTACCTGTACGTATATAATTATAAGTAGGTCGAAACCACTTGGGTCGTTACCACGCGGGTCGAACACGGAATCGGGTCGTAACCACTCGACACCGTTTACGACTCAGTTTGTGTACGAGTTGACTGTAAATCGTAAAGATGCAGCCATGAGTACGATGGAGGAACTAGAGAATGTCAAGGAGTCTTCTCAGCTAACTAGTGAGGAGTCTTCGAAGCCAACGAGTGAGTCATATGGAAGTTCCAGTCTGGATTCAGACGAATTCATACCGAAGAGCACGTCTGACTGGGATTCTCATTTCGTAGATAAATTAGGAGTGGAATCCACCGAGGCGGGCATTATAGATATAATCTTAAAGGAATGGCATGTCGCAGTTGTGCCTCCCAGCGAAATTAAAGAAATCGAGGCTACAGTAGAGGCGTGTCTCATAGAAGATATTGATAAAGCGGTTGAAAACATGACCGTATCAGAATTTAATCGTGACAAGTTCGGACTCAACCCCTCAGAGATGGCCAAAATTGATAATAAACATCCGCACCTTAAAAAAACGTAAGTGCGCATTGGTTTTATTTTAGATTGGGCATTATCCTGTTATTAGCATCGCGATGCTAATAATTTTTGACGTTATTTTACGTAACGTCAGAAGCGTTAAATGACTTAATATTTCAACATTTAATGATTTTAAATTGTTTGAAGTAAAATTTAGAGGAAAAAAAATAATTTAAATACCTGAAAACTAATTCGCACCGCGATGCTAATAACAGGAGTATATATAGAGAGACGACGTTTCCAAATATCAAGATTATAAGCTCCACAAAGGGAAGTATTCCCGGGAAAAGGGTTTCTTTGGGGGATACCATCAGAAAAAATGGGGCTTGGCTTTTTTGGGGGGATCACTCTTAAAATGACACGGTTTAATGGACAAAATACCTCCAAACTAATTAGCATCGCGATGCCAATAACAGGAGTATATATAGAGAGACGAGGGACATTTAAATACCTGAAAACTAATTCGCACCGCGATGCTAATAACAGGAGTATATATAGAGAGACGACGTTTCCAAATATCAAGATTATAAGCTCCACAAAGGGAAGTATTCCCGGGAAAAGGGTTTCTTTGGGGGATACCATCAGAAAAAATGGGGCTTGGCTTTTTTGGGGGGATCACTCTTAAAATGACACGTTTTAATGAACAAAATACCTCCAAACTAATTAGCATCGCGATGCCAATAACAGGAGTATATATAGAGAGACGAGGGACATTTAAATACCTGAAAACTAATTCGCACCGCGATGCTAATAACAGGAGTATATATAGAGAGACGACGTTTCCAAATATCAAGATTATAAGCTCCAGAAAGGGAAGTATTCCCGGGAAAAGGGTTTCTTTGGGGGATACCATCAGAAAAAATGGGGCTTGGCTTTTTTGGGGGGATCACTCTTAAAATGACACGTTTTAATGAACAAAATACCTCCAAACTAATTAGCATCGCGATGCCAATAACAGGAGTATATATAGAGAGACGAGGGACATTTAAATACCTGAAAACTAATTCGCACCGCGATGCTAATAACAGGAGTATATATAGAGAGACGACGTTTCCAAATATCAAGATTATAAGCTCCACAAAGGGAAGTATTCCCGGGAAAAGGGTTTCTTTGGGGGATACCATCAGAAAAAATGGGGCTTGGCTTTTTTGGGGGGATCACTCTTAAAATGACACGTTTTAATGAACAAAATACCTCCAAACTAATTAGCATCGCGATGCCAATAACAGGAGTATATATAGAGAGACGAGGGACATTTAAATACCTGAAAACTAATTCGCACCGCGATGCTAATAACAGGAGTATATATAGAGAGACGGCGTTTCCAAATATCAAGATTATAAGCTCCACAAAGGGAAGTGTTCCCGGGAAAAGGGTTTCTTTGGGGGATACCATCAGAAAAAATGGGGCTTGGCTTTTTTGGGGGGATCATTCTTTAAATGACACGTTTTAATGAACAAAATACCTCCAAACTACTTAGCATCGCGATGCCAATAACAGGAGTATATATAGAGAGACGGCGTTTCCAAATATCAAGATTATAAGCTCCACAAAGGGAAGTGTTCCCGGGAAAAGGGTTTCTTTGGGGGATACCATCAGAAAAAATGGGGCTTGGCTTTTTTGGGGGGATCATTCTTTAAATGACACGTTTTAATGAACAAAATACCTCCAAACTACTTAGCATCGCGATGCCAATAACAGGAGTATATATAGAGAGACGGCGTTTCCAAATATCAAGATTATAAGCTCCACAAAGGGAAGTGTTCCCGGGAAAAGGGTTTCTTTGGGAGATACCATCAGAAAAAATGGGGCTTGGCTTTTTTGGGGGGATCACTCTTAAAATGACACGTTTTAATGAACAAAATACCACCAAACTAATTAGCATCGCGATGCCAATAACAGGAGTATATATAGAGAGACGAGGGACATTTAAATACCTGAAAACTAATTCGCACCGTGATGCTAATAACAGGAGTATATATAGAGAGACGGCGTTTCCAAATATCAAGATTATAAGATCCTCAAAGGTAGATCATTCAATATTCAACGTCTGCATAAGGTTTGTATAAAGGTGTGGGATTTCTTTACACCGTCACGCAACTTATAAACAAGACTTTACTTCCTAACCTATTCTTGTATACACTGTACATTGAAATAAAAAAGATATCCGATACATATATTCCGTTAAAAGTAACCTTACCACAGAGAAAATGAAAACGGAATAAAGTGTATGTTGAATTTTGATAATTGGGTTTATAGACATTTATTCCGTGATACATTTATCTCAGCAGATTTATAACGGAATAAAGTGCATATATTGAATTTCTACATTTTTTGTCATTAAGACATTTCCAATATACATTTATCACAAATTATTTATAACGGAATAAAGTGCATATATTGAATTTTTTTAAATTTTCCTTTTCTTTATGAAGACATTTATTCCGTTATAGAAATTTATTTATAACGGAATAAAGTATATATTTTGAAATTAAATAGTTATATGAAGACATTTATTCCGTTATATATTTATCTAAAATTATTCATAACGGAATAAAGTGCATATTTCAGAATCCTATTTTAGGAATAAATACATTTACTCCGTTACAAAATTATTTTACACATAAATATGAAATAATAAATATGGATTGAATGGTGCATTGCAGGAATTTCTAGCAGCCTCATTCACCCATACTTCTTAAAGTAATATACGCTATAACGTGCGCCATTTTAAAATACGGCTGGAAATTTATATATTTTGTTTACCAATAAAAGTTACGAAAATGCTGTAAATTACACCATTTAAATAAAATTCGTTATAAAGTTATCAAATTATTATTATTTATTATCCTGCAAGGAGAATAATGTCTATTTTTAAGTAAATCCACCACGTGACGCCGTCGCTACTTTTAGATTGATAAACAAACACGGCGTCAAGAAAACGAGGTAAGCCCTTTGAGATACAACTCACTTTTGACATGGATGGCGTGTTACTATTAATATAACTTATCTTTAAATGTAATCAGTATCAACCATCTATACTCTGTTATGACGCATATTAACCTTTTATTAATAATCATTGTCAAAATGCAACGTGCCTCGTTGTCTATAATTTCCCTTGGACATACGTGTCTATATTTAGACCTACTGTTTACGCACTTCCTTTATCAATATTCATGAAAAGACTGAATTCTTGATTGCAGATATTGCTTTATTGTTCTGTTATTAGAACGAGTTTTATAGTTAAATTTTGTGGAAATATTATTTTTTCATTACACTTTATGTGTTTCAAATCATTTAATCATTTTGTTTCACATACAAATCGGCATCCATACGGCGTATATTACTTTAATAACGGAATACAGCATATTTATTGAACTCTTCGTATTCCCCAATGAATATAATTTAAATGTTTTAAATTGACCTTGTTCAGAGAAAAAGTAATACACTTAGTCAATTAAATCACATTTATTCCATTATAAAATTATCTTGGAGTAAAATTAAATAACAATAATATTTTTTTTTAATTTCATTATACAATGAAGTATATCCCCCCTTTTCTTTATAGGGACATTTTATTTTAAATGGTATATTAGCTCATATAACACTTCCACAAGATATTATTAAGTACACGAAACACAGATAATTACATTTTTTAATTAAAATCTGTTACCAATGCAAGACAATTAAAAAAAAAAAACTTTATACACAGCAAAACAATACGGTCAATACACAAAAAACGCGCACTTCGCAAAAGAAAATGGCGTCCAGAAACGGAGCTATTTATGAAAAGTGGATGTCTATACAAGATATCGTTGGGCCGGCGAGGGAATGGCCTTTGTCAATCAGGCGAATGTTTTGGACCCCTAACTTGAAACACTTTCAGAGAATTATTATTTGTGCGTTTGTGTTCATAAACGGACTAAATCCTTGCATTTTTATGGAATGGGTGGATTTAATGAGATTGGCCAGAGATGCATCCGCTATCAACCATTTCAACGCACTCTTCAGGTAAGTACATTTGAATGCAAGCAATTTTAAGTCAATTCCACTTTAATTCTGAACTATAAATTTAATTTTTGTACTCGTTTCATCATTTGTAGACTTTTCACCAACGGCAGGAATTATAATCTGTACGCCTGGAATGTCAGTGCGAGGCGGTATGAATATCTTGATGGTAGAGTACGAAGATATGTACCAAGGCATTTGCGTTGAAATATGTACATTTTACAAATTAAATTATTCGCAAACTTGAAAAATGTTTCTTTTATTTCTTCTTGTCTTTCTATCATTCACCAAGAATTTCAAGTCAGCTGTATTTCGTGCAATTTCTTGCGTGAGGTCAAAACTCCGCCCAAACCTATTCATATTTATTTTAATTATTTTAATTCCATTGTAAATGGCCACCCCCTTCTGTTATAAAATGACCCCTACTCAGAGTTGTCCTCAGTCTGCTCCAGGTCTTCACGTGCAGCATGTCGGAAACCAGGAAGAGTGGCGGGAGCTATCGCGAGCGGCAGACTGAGGACATTCTCACCATTACCCCAGCACAGTTTGTTAACCCGTGGAACTTCTTCAATTTATTTTCAAGGCCTGATAACGAAATTTACGAGTGGTGCAGGCAAAACAATCTACTGGCAACGTCGTTTGCATGCTATGTAGAAAACTGCAACGGGTACATAACACTAGGTACATTGTCACGTGCTCCTGGTGGGGCCATTTTTCGATGCTCCGTGAAAAGACTCCACACCAAGTCTTCCAGAGCCTATTCCTTTATTGATAGAAGCAATCTGGTGTTGCAGGACATATTTTTGTTTATTAAATGTTTCTTGGAAAAGAACAGTTTGCTTCAGTGTTCCCGTTTTTCTGGTATGTCGTACACAACAACTGCCGTGAATTGGGCGTCGTTCATGAGGGAAATATTCAAGGAATATTTCCACAACACCCTCCGCCTCCGCAAATTTCAAGGCACAGTTGAAATAGACGAGTCCCTGTTTGGAAGGCGTGTTAAATTCCACAAGGGTAGCCCAAATCGTGGTTTGAAGGTGAGTTAACTCCCTTTCAACAATTTCATTCTATAGTATTACCTTTTTTTCCACATGTAAAACATGCAATTTTCATTCTAGGCTGACATTGCTACAGCAGGTTTCTGTTTTCAGATATGGATATTCGGCATGGTTGAGCGTGAAACCATCAAGATCATCCTCTTCCCCGTTTCAGACAGAAGTGAGGTCACCCTCCTTCCACTCATAAACAGACAAGTCGAGAAAGGTGCAACTATTTACAGTGACGGTTGGTCAGCATACTGCCCTCTCAATGACATCGGTTACAATCACTTCACTGTCCTCCACAAATATTCGTTCAAAAAGATCTATGTCAACAAGGAAACGAACCAAGAGGTCCCAGTCCACATGAGCAGAATAGAGGGCGCATGGAAGCATGCTAAAGACCACTTTAGACGGATGGCTGGAACGAAAATCACACAATTCGAGGGTCATCTAGCCGAAATTATGTGGAGGGCTGATATGAAGTCCAACATCTACAATGGCTTCTTTGATGTACTGAAGTCCATCTACACCCTGGATACACCAAATATAATTATACTACACCACTGTTTGACACGTGGACAGGGTTGGCAGAGGCAACCGAATCACAATTCAACTCCTGGGAAATTAAGCCTGGTATGTTTGAAAACTTTTGTAATAGGCATATTTTTGCATATGTGAAATATTCCGTTTACACTTTTTGGAACCGTTTTCTTCTGTTTATAGCTAACAGAGATGCAGAGACGGACTCATCTCAGGAGGAAGAAGTGCCCTCTGCAGTGCTCATTAGAAGTTCTGCATCAACCTCCTCCGACGCCATACCACCGAACAGGGAGTTGTCTTCCTTTGAGCTGATGGAGAGACGTGCATGACAGTCAGACAGCTTTGATGCCCTTATGCACGACATGTGTTCTGGTCCAGATTTCTCCAGTGACGAAGGGAGAAAACCCTCATAGAAGGTTCTTTTAATTATTCTGAAATGAGAACATACACATAAATACTCCTTTCAGATCATACTACCTTGTAAATTCACATTTGCATGTTATTTCTTAAAATAAAAAGCAAGATTTCAAAAATATATGAATTTATACCTTTTTCTAACAGCTCCAGTGGACACAACTTCTCCCTCCTCTATGGCAACGGAGAATGTAGAGACTACTAGAAAACAGCAAGGTATATATTATGTTTACACACACACATAAATATATAAGAAAGTTAATAGTTTACAACAAAAGATAATAAGTAAATAAATATTACATAAATAAGCTTATACATTGTTAAAGGCTCATAGGGTTTTATACCTTTCTTAACTTTTGAAGGTACCGAAATTGGTAAAGAGGCCCCGGTCACCAGAGCACGCCAGTCTGAAAGAATAAGAAGTAAGCAACTTAAAGTATATAAAAAATTCTACATCAAATAAATGTAAAAATTTATGTATGACCAGAAAAAAAATTATCATCTGCCTACAACAGATTTTTTATTATCTACAGCTCGCAGTAAAAACCCCAAAGTTCAACGATTAGTAAAGGGAAAAGGTAAGGATTGTATACAAGTGCACAAGAATTACATTTATACTTAAAATATATACATTCTTCATTATGTAATATACAATTATAATTACTTTACAACTTTATTCAGTTCCACTTTCATCTAGGAAGGAACAGCATACCATCATCATATCATTGATCAGTGCACTCAGGAGCAAACGTCAAAAATCTTTGTTTCAGAAAAACTTGATTTCTTCAAGAAAGTATACTCAGGACAAAGAAGTCCTTATGTTGATTTACTCGAAAAAGATCTGAGAGATCCTCTCTTAGTAGAATTAGACTAAGCGCACATAAACTTGCAATAGAGAGTGGTAGATATATTTCCACATCAAGAAATGAAAGATATTGTAATGTTTGTAATACTGGTGTGATTGAGGATGAAATACATTTTCTTTTTCAATGTAATTCTTACTCTAAGCTAAGAAACACATTCTTTAGTAATATTTATACAAAGAAAAATAATAATTTTAGCAATGAGAAATATATGTTACAATTATATGTAAACAGTAATATACAAAAAGTCTTGAAAGTTACTGTTAAATTTATCAGAGACTTGACTTGACAATTTTTGAAAAATATGTAAATATTTAATGATGTTCAGTGGGCCTTTGCCAATTATTGTAATTGTGTTTGTGCCAATAAAGTATTTGTATTTGTATCAACTGCTCAGGGTCCCTCTGCCGCTGCCATCTACCTCTGCTGTGCCATCTACCTCTGCCGTGCCACCTACCTCTGCACCATCGAAACCTCGGACAGAACCCTCCACCTCCTCCTCATCTGTGTTGGATGGAACAGACAAAAAATGTAACATCATAACATATCAGTAAATAACACTTGTATTTAAAAATATCTATAATTTTTAAAATAATCATGCACTTACAGGACTCTACAATGGCTGTGTTTGGATTAATGTTTATAAACGTATGAAAATCTATATTTTCTTTAACACAAATTAATTATACTTTACCTTTTATACTTTTTTCAGGAAAGAGGAGAATGAGAACAGACAAGGTCTGCCATCCACCAATGTTCAAAGAAAAGAAAAAGGAAGGTTGCAGTAGGGCGAAACGGCGTGTATTTAACCCATATTCCAAATCGGCATTTGTTTGGTCCTCTGACGATGACGATTTTCAGTGATTAACCAATGATCCATCATTTGTTCAGCCATGTTTGTCCTCATCATATCTTTGTAAATGAATTATGCGTATATCATATAATACATATTTTTAAAAATCTTACACCTTTTCTTTTCAATTATATTAAAATATTGTGAGGTAAAATTAACAAGAGGAACCATTAATCAATAACGCATAAAAAATGTCAGTGATTATCTGATCACAAGATTTTTTTTAATGGCGCCCATGACAAAATCAAGGCTGAAAAAACTTTACGAAATATGCAATAATGGAATGTATATGCATAAAATAATCTAAAATAAATGTTACAAAAACATCAATATACAAATTGATATTGTATTCTAATGATTTTACCTCACGTAAATTAAAGATGGTCATCAATTTTGTCGATCCGTTAGAGATCAATGGTTCTTGCTCAGGAAGCACCGTTACATGCGTTCCGTACGTGCATGAACTTTGATTGGACGAGCAATCAACTATTGGCCAATCAAAATCTGTTTATCATCAGAGCACACTGCTGATTCCCAACGGAAGTGTATGAAAAAGGGAGCAAACAGAACCAGTCTAAAGAAATGTGAAAAAATATTTCTTGATTTTATTAAATTGTTACCCTGCCTTACAATCGAGTTACATATTCTGAAATAATACTTCGAATGGTACTCAATTATTTTTAAGAATGCATTATTTTTATTACCATAGTTCAGTTGCCACTGAGAATGAGGTAATTTATAAAAATTTCACGGAAGTAACTAATTCCCATGTAGAGTTGTCTTTCGTTCCTCTGTTCCGTTGTATTATGTATGGAGCTGATGGTAGATATTGTAGAGAGTAGGAATTAACGGAATAAGCATTAATATTGTTGTTTAAAGATTTTCTTCATTAATGCATTATTTTTATTACCATAGTTCAGTTGCCATTGAGAATGAGGTAATTTCTAAAATGTTACGGAAGTAACCAATTCCCATGTAGAGTTGTCTTTCGTTCCTCTGTTCCGTTGTATTATGTATGGAGCCGATGGTAGATATTGTAGGGAGTAGGAATTAACGGAATAAGCATTAATATTGTTGTTTAAAGATTTTTTTATTTAATTTAAGTTCGAACAGTTATAATTTGTTAACGTCAATAACGTCAAAAATAATAAGCATTACGATGCAAATAACAGGATAATGCCTTAGATTGCAAATACAATCTCATTGCATCAGTCCTCAAAGAAATCTGTCCGTCTTCCGTCCTTCTGTCCTTCTGTCATTCCGTCACACTTTGAGTTTAGCTCAGTTCAAAGCTCAGTTTCAAAGAAACTGTACAAGATATTTTCATCAAACTTCATACAGTGGCTGGAACGTTATTGTTGACAAACCAATCGTGTAGAATCGTTCGTGTATCGTGAGTGATCGTTCGTGTAACGTGCTAGATCGTTCGTGTATCAGACTCAATCGTGTGCGTTTTTAATCGTGCGAGATCGTGTGTTTAGAATCGTGTAAATTTCGTTTTGTAAGTTTTTATCGGAATATTATTTGTAAAATAAGTATTTCCCTTGTTTGTTTTTCTTAATTTATTAATTAAATCCAAATAAAATGAAAAAGCGCAATTTACATAATAGAATGCAGAACGAACTAATTATCGCCCGTAAAGAAGCAATAAAGTAAGTCGTACAAACCGTACTTAGATCTTTAACGCCTTTTTGAAAAATCTGATTTTAATTATTATCTACTTCTTATTGTGGTCAAGATAATCTTGAAAACAATTCATTGAAAATAGATATATTTCTTTTTACAAAGAAATAAACATTTCTCAATGCTTACATAACTAGTAAGTCGACAAATATACATGGACATGGCATGATTTTCAGGAGTTTTGATTATCTGTGTTTATCTCTTGAGCCTCTTTGTAATTGATTAATAAATATTAAATTTCTGCAAATAAAAAAGTTGAATAATTGGCAAGTTTATCAGACATTGAATCATTGGAAACATAAGGATAAAATTTGTAATTATAATTTAAGTCATTCCATGCTGCCATTTTTGTTCAATCGCATCCCCCTTTCTGCATATCATGAAATCCAATTCAATCAAATTATGCGACCCACATACATGTACATCGTCTAATAGAACGAACAAAATCCGTTTTTTTTTTATAGGAGAATTACCTTAGAAATAATTATTTTTAATCTAAAATATTAAGTCTTGCATATATTGAGTTAGAGAAATATCATTTTCCGTTTTTTTCTTCAAAGTCTATGAAATAATATTGATAATTCTTTGAAATCTTAAATAAGTATTAAACCGTATTTCATTTTGAAAATATTGATTCCTAAATATTTTGAACTATTTTGAGTGAGGAATCATGCGTTTGCATTAACAATCATGTAACGTGTAGAATCGTGAACGTGAAAGATCGTTTGTGTAACAGGTTTAATCATGCGTTAATACTCGGGATCGTTCGTGTAACGTGATCGTTCGTGTAAGTTGTCAACAATAACGTTCCAGCCACTGTATGGTGATATATATTGATGAGAGCTATGCAACAGCCTCATCATTTTTAGCTCACCTCAACGAAGTTGGGGGAGCTTATGTAATACCCTCGGCGTCGGTGTCGGTGTCGGCGTTGGCGTCCCAGGTTAAGTTTTTTGGAGCAGTTTTCTTTTTAACTACTTCTATGTCCTATATGGATTAGACATGCATGGAGGATGGTTCTAGTGTGTTTCATTGCACCATTCAAAGTTTCAGATGCTGCAATTTCAGCAAAGGAATGACCAGGTTAATGTTTTTGGAGCAGGTTAACATTTTTGGTGCAGTTTTTGGTGTAGGTTTCATTTCCAAGTAACTATAAGCCCTATGTTGACCAAACTTGCATGGATGATACATCTAAGGATGCATACTACCAGGCTTGCTTGGGATGCTGAATCTGACCTACATTTTCCGGTTGAGTGAATAGGTTAAAGTTAATGCATGATTCATTTCCAAGTATCTATGATTCTTTAATGACCAAACTTGCATGGATAATACATATAAGGATGCATACTACCAGGCTTGCTTCAGATGCTGAATCTGACCTACTTTTTGTGGATGAGTAAAAATGTTAGTTTTTGATGCATGTTTCATTTCCAATTAACTATGAGCCCTATAATGAGCAAACTTGCATGGACGATAAATCTTAGGATGCAAACTAATGGACTTGCTTCGGATGCTGAATTCGACATGCATTTTTCAGATAATAGACCAGGTAAAAGTTATGAGTGCAAGTCTAATACCAAAAAACTATAAGGCTTACATAACATTGTATAAACCAAACTTGCACAAACGTTGCATCAAGAGATGAAAACTCTCAAATTTGCTTCAGATTCTGGATTTTAATTACATTTTCATGAAGAAGAACTAGTTTAAATTTTTTATGTAGGTCTATTCAAAGTATCAGATCAAAATTGCTTAAATATTTTCATTTTTGGAATGTACACTTTTTGTTGGTTAATTGTGTGACTTTGCCTTACTTAAAGACAACATTCGTTGAGGTGAGCTCTGTAATCTCTGATTACCTATGTTTTACCCTTGACCTTTCCTTTGACCTTGACCTCACTTTTCATAAATGGTCGCCCGCATGGCGCAGTGGTAGGAGCGTCTGCTCTAGAGTCGCGAAGTAAGGAATTGATCCTAATGTACCGGGTTCGAATCCCTCTGTGGGACGTGGAGACCGGTCCTTCGAATGAGACCATATAAACAGAGGTCCCGTGTCGCAGTAGGTGCTGGCACGAAAAAGATCCCTCACTGCTCAGTGGCCGTAAGTGCCGAGTATAGGACAAAATTTGCAGCTCTCCACCGGCAAGTGGTGGCGTCTCCATATGAGTGAAAAATTCTCGAGAGGGTCGTTAAAAAGCATGTACAAAGAAAAACAAACAAACACTTTTCATAAATGAGTGTTTAGCTTAGTTTTAAAGATACCATTCAAAATAGTGTTATCCAACTTCATATGCTGATACATACTGATGAGAGCTATTCAACTGCATCAACATTTTTGACCTTGACCTCACTTTTCTTAATTGAGTGTTTAGCTCAGTTTTAAAGATACCATTCAAGATCGATTTTTATCAAACTTCATATGCTGATACATACTGATGAGAGTTATTCAAATTGCATCAACATTCGACCTTGACCTTGTCTTTTGACCTTGACCTCACTTTCCTTAAGTTGTGTCAAATTTCATATGCTGATTCATACTGATTAGAGCTATCACAAGATGAAACACACCATTTAAGCTTGGTTTAATGGTGGCTTATAGGTCCTTAATGGTGGTTTAATGGTTGTCTTTAAGTCACCATTAAGCACCTTTACATTTACACCACCATTAAGTTACCATTAAGCCATCTCAAGGTCCTTAATGGGTGCTTCAATGTAGCTTAATGGTAGCTTAATGGTGGCTTACAGGTCCTTAATGGTAGCTTTTAGACCACCATTAAGCTACCATTAAGCTAGACTTACAGGTGCTTAATGTCCAAACTCCATTAAGCTACCATTAAGCTACCTTTAAGCCACCATTAAGCCACCATTACGCAGTCGGTATTACTGTTTTTATGGGTGAAAAATTATTATTATAGTGATTTGTCATCACAAATTATAAATGTCGAGTTCACACGTATCTTGATTTGGTAAAAATAAGGACAAGAACGAAATTCAAAAAAAAAAAAAAAAAAAAAAAAAC
>PRKT01000027.1:767637-802611 GCA_003671525.1 Saccostrea glomerata
AAAAAAAAAAAAAAAAAAAAAAAAACCACACCGCAGACCAGGCGCGAACTCATGACCCTTTGATTAGGTGGCAGTCACCTTTTTTTTTTCTTTTTTTTTTCTCTTTTTGGTGGCAGCCACCTTAACCATTGGGCTATCACCGCTCTTGATATATAAAGAAAATATTAAAAATTTATTTTGCACAAAGTTTGTTTTGGACTTTATTTTGTTGAACGTCTCCAAAGTCTTGAATTGATTTATCAATCAAACAATTACTATAAACAGTTTTATTTATGGATCTTTTTTAAAAGGCTTATATCACATTAATACTTCTAATCCATTGAGTTCGGCTTTTAAATTGTAATGAACTCTTCGCTCTGTTATTCGGCGATTTATACATGTAAGTATTAAATCATCATTGAAGTTAAATTAATTATGGATAAAACACAAAAAATCTATCATCGGGAAAGACAGATGAAATTTTTTTTAATTATAAAATGTTCTGCGGATATTAACGTTTTTTGTGTCTAAGATTTAGGCCTAGTGACAATCCCCGTTTACAAGTTACCTGGTTATGTTAACAAGAACTTTTTTTGGAATATCATATTCAGTTAAAATTCTTTTTGTATCATAATGGGTATCAAAATAATTGTCCTTTTACAATGAATCATAATTTTTAATGTGTTATATGCTTGCGTTAAATTTAAATTTCGTAAAAATAATTGATCATCAAAATCTGTTAGTGTACATTGTGTTTGTATAGTTTCCTGTTAGTTGACCGGGGACGGTGGACACCTAATTAAGGTCTATTGTCTAACCAGTCGGTATACTGTACACTGTTAATTTTACCTCGTTTCCCATTGTGTATAAATCTGGTCAGATGTCATGTTTAATCTGATCGGCTGTTCTTCTGAAAATCGATTTTGAAATAACAATCATTGAAGATCGACTAGATTTTGACATACTTACCGCTACATTTTATAAGAAAAAATAACGAATTAATTCAAATTATTCATGATGTAAAAGTCAAACTTTGAAAACTAAACATTTTAATACCTGTGGCCCCAGCCTGTCCCCCCCTCCAAAAAAAACAACACAAAAAAAACAGATTTTTTTTTCATGAGAACATGACTTTGTATTCCTGGGAATTCTGTAGCGGAATATGTTGCTTTTAACACATGAAATAAAGATACCATCTCTCTAAAAAAAAAAAATAATATAATTTTGTGTTCATGGATAAAGATAATTTTAAGAACAAATTGATTTTCGGTAGTGAGAAATTAAGATATTTCAAAGGGGGTTGCCCCCAGCATGTAATATAATTATTAATTTTTTAAAACAAAAATCATATACACAAATAATAAAAACAACGTATGTACATGTAATAATTATGTATTTTAAAAAAAAATTCATATATGGTAATAAGACAACACATCTTTTTTATTGATACTGTAAATGATTAAAAAAAATTATTAGAAACCGGAGCAAGCCCCTGTTAGCAAACTTTATTCTCAGTGCCCGAGATTTTGCATGTTGACAGAAATGTTATATAAAAATGACGATCGAGACAAATTATAGATCACAAAAAATAGATTTTGCGTAAATGATATTAAAATAACTTTAAAAGTTAGTTCAAAGATTCTATATAAGATGCGTAAAAGTTTCATAAGGTTTGACCATTAAGTCACCATTAAGCTCGGCTTAAAGGTGGCTTAATGGTAGCTTAATGAAGTTTGGACATTAAGCACCTGTAAGTTGCAGTTTAATGGTGGCTTAATGGAGTTAACTTCTTTAAGCACCTTTAAGTCACCATTAAACGATTGCTTAAAGGTGGTCTTTCGTCTTGTGTATTCAAATGCATCAACATATTTTAACTTGACCTTTCCTTTGACCTTTGACCTCACTTTTCATAAATGAGTGTCAAACTTCAAATGAGTGCTGATACATACTGATGAGAGCTTTTCAACTGGATCAACATTTTTAGCTCACCTGAGCCGAAGGCTCAAGTGACTTTTTCTGATCACATTTTGTCCGGCGTCCGAACTGTCTGTCTGTCTAGCTGTCAGTCTGTCTGTCTGTAAACTTTTCACATTTTCGACTTCTTCTCAAGAACCACTAGGCCAATTTCAACCAAACTTGCCACAAAGCATCCTTGGGTGAAGGGGATTCAAGTTTGTTCAAATGAAGGGCCTCGCCCTCATTGAAGGGGAGATAATTGGGAATTAATGAAAATTTAGTGGTATGTTTTAAAAAACTTCTTCTCCAGAACCACTGTGCCAGGTAAGATGAAACGTATGGGGATACATCCTCAGGTAGTGTAGATTCAAGTTTGTTCAAATCATGACCCCTTGGGGTAGGGTGGGGCCATAATGGCCGACCAAAGTTTTACATAGAAATATATAGGAAAATTCTTTAAAAATCTTCTTCTCAAGAATAGCAAAACCATAATTGGTCATGGGACTACTTTTGAATTTAAACTTTTCAATAATAAACCAATATCTACTTTTTCCTAGCCACAGTGCTCAGGTGAGCGATGTGGCCCATGGGCCTCTTGTTTGTTATCTTGGCCTAACCTTTGACCTTGACCTCACTTTTCTTATATTAGTGTTAAACTTCATATGCTGATACATACTGATGTAAGCAATTCAACTGCAAGATATTCTAAAACTTCATACACAAATTTGAATTTTCATGTTGCATTACTGATATACCCTCTGCGGGGCATTCATGTCCTATGGACATATTTCATAGGCTTCGTGCTTCTTTTCTATCCGTAGAAACATGTTGCACAACTTATCTAAATTTGAGAAGAACTCTTTTGTTGAAAGAGATAGACATGGTTATTAAATATCGTATATTCAAGCACAATTGGCAGCTATGTTTTTCCAAAATAACAACGATACTTTTAGGTTTATTGAGCTTATGACTCGTCGATGCCACATTGTGTCCATCACAATCACTCAGACGCTCTATGTATACATAAGTACTTCTCGGAAGTGACGACGACGGACGGAAAATTAATTTTTATGCTCCCAGAGACATATGTTACCCAAAAACTTGATTATATTAATTACTAAGTATATAGTGAAAATGCATTATGTCTTTGAAAATCTTATTCTCTGCTCCTGGGTATTAAATAAACTAAATAAGTACATAGTTATGATTAGCAAGAGTGCCTCTACCAAAATTGTATGCCAAGGGTTCATGAGGAGAGAAGCATATCAGAAACCCTTGGCTAGGGAAGATGTGTTGGGAGGGAATTTCCTGACTTAAAATTAAAATACTTGTACGATGAATGAATACATATCGGAATCGGTATGATTATTAAGGTGAAAGATGCTTATGAAGCAATTGTTGACTATATATTGTCAAGAATTATATTTTCTGCTTTAAACTAGTTTAATGCGGAACTATTTTCTTATTCGCAATGCTCATTTTCCTTGGTGGCTGTTTGTCATTTTCATTTTCTGACCCACTGACTAAGGAGAGTATATCAACTCCCAAAAATCACAGTGCTTTCTTACTACTGTCCAATTCTTCTGCCATGAAATCAAATCCCCAGGAACCAATGTATTTTCTGAAAACCACTAAAATTTAACTCCTCGAAAATATGTGATTTTACAGTACCATTGAAGATGGTGTTATCAAACTTCACATGTTGATAGTATGTATTACATACTAAAGGGAGCTATTCAATTGCATCACCATTTTTACCTTGGCCTTTGAGTGAAAAAATCTCGAAATGGATGTTAAAACAAAAATCAATCAATTTATTTTTCAAGAGTGCAATATGACAGTTGAATTTTTCAACATGGCCAAAAATCGGTATGCTTAATATCGTCTGTGGTTCATGATGAGTTTCATTCTACTTTAAAATGATTTTCTTTTCTCTACAGGTTTGTTCCAAATATACTGCATTTCACTTTCGCCCTGGAACGAATTTTCATTGATTGTTTGGCAAAAAGAGAAATATCTGAAGGCAAATACGAGCTTTTATTCGAGAATTTGTTGAAATCTTTTGGACTTTTCACTTTGTGAGTATTTTTTTTTTAAGTGTACAGGTGAAAATCTTTTTTTTATACGCCTCTCTTAAGATGGGATGTATTATGTTATAGGCTTCATGTCTGTCTGTCTGTCCATTCGTGTCCAGCTCATAAGTTCAATACTAATAGGCCTAGGATTATCAAACTTTGTCAACTGATACTTCTTGGTTAGACGGTGTGTCGCGCACGAAAAGTAGGTCGCTCTGACTTTTGATAAAGATGCTATGACCAAATGGAAAAATTCTGTCTGGCTCATAACTAGAAAACTATTAGACCTAGAACTATCAAACTTCGCAAATATATACATCTTAGGTAGAAAGTGTGTCACAACCTATCTCAAGGTCACTGTGACCTTTAAGGTAGAACCTATGTCGGAAAAGTCTTTGTCACAAGATTTTCAAACTTTTCAAAATGATATTATAAATTAGTATATGCTTATCAATCAGTTAAAAGCTCATGATATGTTTCCTTGTTTTTAAATTTAGTACAGCCTGTGAAACTTGGTATGGTAATTACATACTGTGACTACACATTTTCAGTTATTTTAGGGGTATTTGTCAAGAAGAGAATATGAAAAATCACAAATTAAAAATACTTCTTCAAAAATTGTCATTTTTAGACTTTATTAACTGAACAATATTGTGCAATATTTCTCAAGAATAATTTCTTTTTTATTCAATTGACATAAAAGATAAGTTCACATAAAAAATGAACTTTATTTTTTTAAGTCAATTTATCCATCCTACATTTGTAAATATCCTCCAGAAGTCTTTGTCACAATTTTTTCAATCTTTAATATGAAGAACATACTCAAATGATTACAAAAAGTGATTAATTAAAATATATACCTTTTGCCTCCAACTAATGAGAGATAGGTTATTTACTGATTGTAATATTATTGACCTTTTTGCACTTACATGGGATTTAAATTATCAAATGACTGTTTGGGGTTTACTTTCAGATTAAAAAACTTTATCAAAAATTTTACTTTTTATTAGCTCACCTGAGCCAAAGGCTCAAGTTAGCTTTTCTAATCACTTTTTGTCTTGCGTCTGCCTGTCTAGCTGTCTGTCCATCCATTTGTAAACTTGTCACATTTTCAACTTCTTCTCAAGAACCACTGGGCCAATTTTAACCAAATGTGGTACAAAGTATCCTTTGGTGAAGGGGAGTTTCAATTGTTAAAATAAAGGGCCAAGTCCCCTTACAAGGGGAGATAATCAAGAAAAGACAAAAATAGGGTGGGATCATTAAAAAAATCTTCTCAAGTACCACCAGGGGTCTAGAATTTTTTTTAAAACTCACTTGCCCAAGGGCAAGTGATACAATCAATTTCACTTGCCCGCCTAAAAAATTCACTTGCCCAATAAAAAAACATGAAACAAAAGTTTTAAGTTTTTATTGAGATTATGTTCATACAATTGCATTCATTTACAGGCTATCATTTTTCCCATGGTTCAACCCCTGGTACTACCACTTGGCCAAAAAAGCTGAAACTTAAGTGGAAGCATCTTGGGATAGTGTAGATTCTAAATTGTTAAAATCAGGGGGTAGGGCCGTGCCACAATAGGGAATCCAAGTTTTACATTGAAATATATAGGAAAAATCATTAAAAATCTTCTTCTCAAGAACCACTGGGCCAGAAAAGCTGAAACTTGTGTGGAAGGATCCTGGGGTAGGGAAGATTCTAATTGTTAAAATCAGGCCCCCCTGGGGTAGGGCAGTGCCACAATAGGGAATCCAAGTTTTACATTGAAATATATAGGAAAAATCTTTAAAAATCTTCTTCTCAATAACCACTGGGACAGAAAAGCTGAAACTTATGTAGAAGCATCTTGGGATAGTGTAGATTCTAAATTGTTAAAATCTGGACCCCAGGGGGAGGGCGGTGCCAAAATAGAGAATCCAAGTTTTACATTGAAATATATAGGAAAAATCTTTAAAAGTCTTCCTCTCAGGAACCACTGGGCTAGAAAAGCTGAAACTTATGTTGAAGCATCCTGGGGTAGTGAAGTTTCTAAATTGTTAAAATCAGGACCCCCTGGGGTAGGGCGGTACCACAATAGGGAATCCAAGTTTTACATTGAAATATATAGAAAAAATCTTAAAAAATCTTCTTCTCAAGAACCACTGGGCCAGAAAAGCTGAAACTTGTGTGGAAGGATCCTGGGATAGTGTAGATTCTAAATTGTTAAAATCAGGCCCCCCTGGGGTAGGGTGGGCTCACAATAGGGAAACCAAGTTAAACATTGAAATATATAGGAAAAATCTTTAAAAATCTTCTTCTCAAGAACCACTGCACAAGAAAAGCTGAAACCTACGTGGAAGCATCCTAGGATAGTGTAGATTCTAAATTGTTAAAATCAGAACCCAAGGGGTGTGGCGGGGCCACAATAGGTAATCCAAGTTTTACATTGAAATATATAGGAAAAATCTTTAAAAATATTCTTCTTAAGAACCACTGGGCTAGAAAAGCTGCACCTTATGTGGAAGCATCCTGAAGTAGTGAAAAATCTAAATTGTACAAATCATGACAACCGGGGGTAGGGTGGGCTCACAATAGGGAATCCAAGTTTTACCATGTTTGCATTGAAAATATAGGAAAAATATTTGAAAATCTTCTTCTCAAGAACCACTGGGCAAGAATAGCTGAAACTTATGTGGAAGCATCCTGTATTAGTGTAAAATCTAAATTGTACAAATCATGACAACCGGGGGTAGGATGGGGCCACAATAGGGAATCCAAGTTTTACATTGAAAAATATAAGAAAATTTTTAAAAATCTTCTTCTCAAGAACCACTGGCCCAAAAAAAGCTGAAACTTATGTGGAAGCATCTTTGGGTAGTAAAGATTCGAAATTGTTCAAATCATAACCCCAAGGGGTAAGGCGGGGACACAATAGGGAATCCAAGTTTTACATTGAAATATATAGGAAAAATCTTTGAAAATCTTCTTCCCAAGAACCACTGGGCCAGAAAAGCTGAAACTTATGTGGAGGCATCCTAAAGTATTGTAGATTCTAATTGTTCAAACCAGGACCCAGGGGGTTAGTGTTTTGTCAAAATGGGTATTTCAAGGGGAAATCTGGTAAAAAAAACAGCACGACCAAAGCTACTCAGGTGAGCGGTGTGGCCCATGGGCCTCTTGTTTTTTTTGGGGGGGAATGGGGTGGGTTGAAGACGATCCGTTACCGAAATATCTGAAAGTTGCTGGTTACTCTTCTGCACTCAAGGTCTGCAGTGTAAATCGCCACATTCATCCACTGGGTTTTGATGGGTTCCCATTTACAATAATGAAGCACTGTCATCTTTGGAGCCCTAATGTATAATCAAATGGAAATTAAAAATAAAATTTAAAATGACTTTAAAAAAATCAAGGTATGAATGACAAGGATGTTGAAATCATTCCTTGAGTTTCAACTTAGCCAGTTATTATGAAGAAAACTCATATTAGTTGTCAAAAAAAGTATGAACTAACCCAATATTTATGAGAAAATTCATGTTAGTTGTCTTAGTTAGTCGTTCTAAACACAACAAACAGTAGAAATTCTTGTTAGTTGTCTAAGTTAGTCTAACTAAGGGTTTTCTTCTCGAAAACCCCAAATCCAATAATCAAAATAATTCCAAATTCAAATAATACACTGTTAAAAGAATAAATCACTTACAAGTCACTTATCAGAAATTTCTGTAAGGGGTTGTAGGTTTGTTCTATTTCTCTGTTGTCTTATATTTTCAGGAATCAATCTCATATTGGAGTAGAAAAATCCATGATCAGAGGGAAAACGATGTCCTCAAAAGCTGATATCCTCTGTATCAGGAGAAAACCCTTAATAGAAAAAGAAATCATTTGTGTTTGTGAGGTATGATTGATATGATAAGTACTAGTGATGAACTGATTGTTGCCAACAATTGATTGTCGATCTTTTGGAGATCTTCAATACTACTAATTAAGAATTTTAAAAAAAGTCGCCATCATCACTGACAAAATTTTACACCCAGATTTACCCTTATTATTTATATCAGCGATGTCGCCGATTTGTTTCATAATCGATAAGAAGCAAGAATCAAAATTATCTTTTTTTACCACTAGCAAAGAATCTGGGGGGATAAGGCGAGTCATATGCCCACACGGATTTTGTCGCTTTGTAAGCATTTCGGAAAATTCATAGTTGTACGATTTACCAAAACATTTAAACTTTGTACAGCACTGTCCAAATGACAATATCTATATTTTCAAACCTTGCGGTTATCGTTACAGTATTTTTAACGTGATGCTTTTCATATTGCGTGTTAATTGTTCTATCAAATAATTATGTCTTCAGGGTTTGGGAGATGGTACACTTTACCTTTCCTTTTAACTGTTTTTGCATAAAGAACAGCCAAAGCACGCTGGTCACCCCATGATTGTTTACATTTCAATCGTGTAATGTAGTTTTGAACTAAATCCATTCAAAAATTTTATACACATGTAGCTTGAAAACTTGTTTATTATAGGAAGAATATTAATTGACCGTAAATAAATTCATCATCTTATCTATTGTGAAAATTGTGATTCAAACACTTGCGACAGGTAACTGGGTGCTTCAACTCCGCCGCTATGACTACTGCATTAGCAAACATTTCTATATGTATAGCAAAAGCACAACTGGACTTGGAGTTTTTAGCTCACCTGAGCCGAAGGCTCAAGTGAGCTTTTCTGATCACATTTCGTCCGTCCGTCTGTCTAGCTGTCTGTCCGTCCGTCCGTCTGTAAACTTTCACATTTTTGACTTCTTCTCAAAAACCGATGGGCCAATTTTAACCAAACTTAGTACAAAGCATCCTTGGAGGGGAGTTTAAATTGTTAAAATGAAGGGCCAAGTCCCCTTACAAGGGGAGATAATCAAGAAAAGACAAAAATAGGGTGGGGTCACTAAAAAATCCTCTTCTCAAAAACCACGGGGCTAGGAAAGCTGAAACTTATGTGGAAGCATCCTTGGTTAGTGTAGATATTAAATTGTAAAAATCATGACCCCCTGGGGTAGAGCATGGCCACTATAGGGAATCCAAGTTTTACATAGAAATATATAGAACAAATCTTTAAAAATCTTCTTCTCAAAAACCACTGGGCCTGGAAAGCTGGAACTTATGTGAAAGCATCCTTGGGTAGTGTAGATTCTAAAGTTTTAAAATCATAAAAGGGAAGGGGGTAGTGGGGCATGATAGGTATAGCAAGAGGGGGAATCTGGTAAAGAACTGCACCACTCAAGTTACTCAGGTGAGCGATGTGGCCCATGGGCCTCTTGTTTGAGAAAATGTTGAGGTATTTAAGTAGGTAAACTAAATTTTTTTTATAGAGTGGGTCTTCATACCATTTTTTTTGAAAATGGTAAGAGATACATCCTTCCATACCCTTTCAGTATTTGTTTACAAAAAAATGGTACGAAGACCCACTCTATATAAAAAAACGCAGTTTTAACATTCTATTTCTATCATTTTTACGGTAACTAAAGCGTATTACCATTTGGGCGTGTATTAATTAATGTGTAAGTAATTTGATTCAAGTTTTATCTTTACTGTATGCATATGGTTTTAAATAACTCCAAAATTTAACAAAAAGTGGAATTTGAAAGATTTTATTCAATCTATATTTTACCTGCCCTTGCATAGGCATATGACTCGCCTAATCCACGCAGATTCTTTAAGCTACAGTCCCTGAAACTTTCTACTTTCCCACCTGAACGGTGAACAAACGGTGAACGAACACAGAGCGAACGGTGAACATAACTTGGTGAACGATGTGTGAACGGTGAATGCAGAACGCGAAGAGAGCGTGAACGCGAGCGCAAAGTGAACAGTGAACAAACGGTGAACGCAAGATGAATGATTTATTCGGAATGCCTCCGATCTTTTCCTTGCATTGCAATTATTCTATAATTCTAATTTCAGGTGCTTTAATATAAATACAAAGTAGATAAATAAATAAATATATAAATAATAAAAACTTTTTTTTTCTGTACATTTATGCACCTATGATTTAAATTGATAGTTTTAAAACACGATTTTAATTGCCGTAAAACATGCGTGTTTGCTACTGAACGTGTGTAGTTTAAATATAAAATTAATCTGTTTATATATATAGTAAATATGCTTATCTTTTCACTAATAAATTAATGTGGACTTTAGAAGATAAAACTACAACTTATAGAATTAATGAATTAATTACATTGTTTGGGTTGAATCAACCATACATGTATTTTCATGCCAAAGCGACTCTGGGTAAAATAACGGATTTTTTTTTTTTTTTAATTCACAATTGTCTCTTGACGTATTGCATAAAACCTCCCGTTTTTTAAAATTCTAAATCAAAATATTCTTAGTTATGTGTCTTTTGTATTCTTTTATAATGATTATTTTAGCTAACTTCTACATGTATATGTAGTCATTTCTTGGTCGTGATTATACTCGGCAAGATGATGGAAATTAAGAGGCATTCAAAATTATTTGTTATAGATTAAATTTTCAAAACTAAATAAGTAATGTGCTGTACGTCATAGTTTTTATTGAACAGAGAAATGTACGAGAGAGAGAGAGAGAGAGAGAGAGAGAGAGAGAGAGAGAGAGAGAGAGAGATAATCGAGAGAGAGAGAGATAATCGAGAGAGAGAGAGAGATACCCCCTCAATTCTCAGATATCTGTTGTATTGAATAAATATATATTATTATAACAGTAACTTGATCCGAAGGGTCGTATCACGTCGAGTTGACAGGTGCGGATCATCAGATCTAACGAGACGCGAAGCGTCGAGTTTGATCTGATGATCCGCGCCTGTCAACGAGACGTGATACGGCTCTTCGGATCAAGTTACTGTTATAATGATAAATTTATTATATACCCCCTTATAACTAGCTAAATATAGCAGAATAGAACTTTAGAGATCAATTGTATAATATTTATCCATAAAACAAAGCATAATAACAATGGACTTTTAACGCGCAAGAAAAATAACGTCATGTTTTTGCGTACTACGTCATCAGTTTCAGAGAGTGGTGATATGGATTCAGAAAACCACAGTGTGGTGATCCGGAAAATCGGATCAAACTCTGTAAAATTAACAGTAACAAAAACTGGGAAATTGATGGGTATATAATAAAGATTCTTATTATTTTTTCTTAATATTCCAAGCAGTAAAGATAATCAATTTTTTTTAGATAAACAAATCCATTTGACAGTAATCATTGGCTTTTATTCTCCATCATCAGATCAAGTTCACAGGAAGTCACGTGTGTTTGTCCTGTCAATCAATATCGTTCGACACCCCGAAGGCGGTCTCTTAGTATTTCAAAGAAGTTTTAATATTTTTTTTCTATCATTTCTAGATCAGATCTGATTTTTGCATTCCTGCAGAAAATAAATAAATAATGGGAATATATACTTGGAAGGATTAAGTTTTAAATTGAGTTTGAAACATATTCCCTGCCAATTTAAGATACTCGGCACAAGTGTATTCTAAAATACTATTGTTTAATGACTGTTTGATGTTGGTTTTAAGACTGATTTTCTTGAGGTACATTACACATTGAGTACGTATTAGTTAAATATTTTATATACTAAGAATTTTATTTCGGGAGAAAGGCACCAGGGGGGGGGGGGTCTTAATTATACTGAATGACAAACATATATTTAGGTACGGTGAAGGAAGGAATTTTCCTTCTCTGATAATAGACTACTTTAAACAATTGGTCTTTCAAAAATTTAAAATCACGCTATCAATTTAACTAGCTCTAAAGATATTTTATTATGTGAATATTTGCAGTATTGTTCATAATTCTCAGACTTACGTGTAGTTTAAAATACATGTTAATGTAGTACGTAGAAAATTTTTTTTGTGTATTCTTGTCTTGTAAAAGACTTGGATTAATTATAATTATACATTGATTGATAATTTGTCGTTTTTAACAAACAAATTGTTAAAAAACAAAAAGCAACAAATTGTTTCCTTGTGTGAAGCATTTGTACACTGCCCTTTTTTAAATTCAATATTTTAGCATCGTTCTGCATACATGTAGGTACTTAATGTATTATTTTCCAGGTAAATTTCATGAATAAAGTAATAGCTGAATTATAATTATAGAAATATAAATATCATAGATAATTTTCGCAATGAAATAATTATTCTTCAAACACGATATTTAAGTTATTTAATTAATAAACGTGTAAATCCTAACCATCAAAAAGATAAGTCTTTTCACTTCGGAGTTCTGAATGACAATGGAAACTGAACGATAATTGAACAGTGAACGCAAGGTGAACGCAAGGTGAACGCAAAAACGGAACGAAGAGCGAATGGTGAACGGTGAACGTGAGTGCATGGTGAATGGTGAACGCAATACTGTGAACAGAGAACGAATGGTGAACGATCGCTGAACGAACGCTGAACGAACGGTGAGCGAATGGTAAATGGGGAAGTAGAACGTTTCAGGGACTGTAGTGGATTTTTTTTACTAGCAATATTGAACTTTCACTAGGCTTTGAATTAGCTCACTTCAGCTTTTTTCTGATCACCCGTTATCTGTCTGTTTGTCGGTCCATCTGTGAACTTTTCACATTTTCTACTTCTTCTCATTCAGTCCATTTTTAGCTCACCAGAGCCAAAGGCTCAAGTGAGCTTTTCTGAAATTTATTCCTTCGTCCGTTCATCTAGCTGTCCGACCATCTGTCTGTCTGTCTGTCTGTAAACTTTTCACATTTTCGACCTCTTGTCAAGAACCACTGGGCCAAATTTTACCAGACTTGGTACAAAGCGTCATTGGGTGAATAGGAGTTTTAATTCTTAAAATGAAGGGCCAAGTCTTCTTCCAAGGGGAGATAATCAAGAAAAGACAAAAATAGGGTGGGGTCATTAAAAAATCTTCTTCTCAAGAACTACTTGGCCAGAAAAGCTTAACTTATGTGGAAGTATCCTGGGGTAAGTATATCCTAAATTGTTCAAATCATGATCCCCGGGGTAAGGGTAGGGCCACAATAGGGAATCCAAGTTTTACATAAAAATAGATAGGAAAAACCTATAAAAATCTTCTTCATAAGAACCACTGGGCCAGAAAAGCCGGAATGTATGTGGAACACCCCTACTAATGTGTTCGGAACCTTTTATTTTTCGGTGTTCTGCAAATTATAAACCAGATGACTTCAGAGTAGCTCTGGCAGTGGCTCTGGCGAGAGTAAGCAAGGCTACAGCGAGATAGGGTAAATTATTCACGTAAATGTGGATAGGAAGTGACTAGCGCGTGGAGACTGTTAATGAAATTGCTACTATGTGATCCAGTTTTGGAATAGTCAGGAGAATACCAAAACCTTGATAATGTGAATGTTGTAAACAGAAAAGTTATGTTGCGTATTAGTTTTCACCACCCTATAATATAATTCTATAGAAATGTACTTCAATCGATCTCTCTTGAATTCAAAGAAGGTACTGTTTGAGCTTTATTGTGCCCTAAAAATTAAATGTTCTTAAAAAGTTATTAAATTGGCTTTAACAATAGTTGAGTAGTTGGATACAATAAATCATTGAAGAATATGGCATGAAAGAGGACCTTTCTGGAAATATGACGTCATTAATTTGGTACATTTCTAAGTTTAATGCAGTAAAGCCTCAATATGACTCATTTTTGTGTAAATAGTGTCTGCCACCGTCGCCAACTTTAATTTTTTGATATATTTTGTAAACTGCTATGAAAAATCACATATATCAAAATCTTTTTGGGCGACGGTGGTAGAGCGTGTTTTTTCTGAAAGAAAATTCCACTGAAAACTGATGTCTTCTGCAACTTTTAAAGAAAATACGGGAAAATGTACAAGTTTATGACGTCACAATTAGCATTTAGGAAGTCATGTAAGATAAACGATCTTTGTATCCTTACTGCAGGGAATTCCTATGATTTAGAAAGAACGAATTTTGATATGACTTTCATATTTCAGAAAAATATAGGGCATAATTTGTATTGAAACTGTACCTTGTTCTTTAAACTATAAGTATTCTCTATGATACAATTTTCTGCTGTCATGAATGAAAATTTCTTTTTGGACAAATATTTTGAATTGGAACTGAGACTATATTTTTTGGCGTCAGATTAGCAGATGAGGCACCAATGTGACTTTAACTGACAAATCAGCTGAATGAGAACTGCATTATGGGTTACTACAATTACAACTGTACAGGAATTTTATGCTTTTGTACTATCTGTGAATACAATTGTCAGGTGGATTCCCTGGCCAACACACGTGATCACAAGTATTGTTATGTAAAAAAATGTTTTGTCGATTTAAATACATACGAGAAGCTGCTCCTTTTCCTTTATAATCTTGAAGTGCTAGTGTTCTGAACTTGACACTAACTAAGTATACATTTTAGGCCATAAATAATTAATAAATAGTTTCTCAGGCCAAAAATTTCAAAATTCGATGCGGCAGGCAGGTTTTTTATGTTGTTTTATTTTTTAAGCAGGTACATGTATCTTTTTTTTCATTTCAGTCATTCAACAAAATGATGATATAAACTGATTCTCACTTTTTTGTTCTCTTAATATACTAATTATTATGTACTTAACTTGAATTGTTATTCTAAACATTTCCTTAAAAGTTAATTAATAAAGGACTGTATAAACTAGAAGAATGTTGTTCATATAATAAAAACGTCTATCTATTATTGTTATGAAAAGGGAAATAACTCAATTTTCTTTTCAGGGTGGGGCCAAATGGCCGATAAAAGTTTTACATAGGAATATATAGGGAAACCTTTTAAAATCTTCTTTTCATTATTATGACAAGTACTTCAAAGCCATGCTTAGTGATATTTTTAGGGAATCATCTTCAGGTAGTGTAGATTTTTGTTTGTTCAAATCTGGACCCCCTGGGGGGTGAAAATTCAAGCCCCTTCCTCCACCCCCCCCCCCCTTCAGTAAACTTTCAGTTCTGATCTGATATGTGTTTTTTCCTAGCCAATTGCTCAGGTGAGCGATGTGGCCCCTGGGCCTCTTGTTTCAGAATTCGACGGAAGACCTCTCGTTGCTTGCAACGAGATTGTTTCTAGTTATTATTATTCTTATTTTCCCCCCACTTTTTTGTGCACGCGATTTCTCAGCAAGTATTCAGTGGATTTCTAAGAAATTTTTCAGAAATAATGCGCATCGACAGGAACTTGATATGCTTTGGAGAAATTTTGGAAATTCACTTGTGGTGCTAAGTTATGACCAATTTCCTGAATTTAAAATGCAATTTTGGCACCCCTTTTTATCAAAAATGGCTAAAGATATAAACTGGAGACTTCTTGGAGATGATTGTTTTGTGACTTTTAGGTTTGCGTGTGTCATCAGTATACTTCCGGTCGCTATGGAAGGGAATTTAAAAAGTCTAGTTTTTCAACTTTTTTGTTTTCCAATATTTTCCTTTGATATTAGTATTATTACCAGGGACACTTTTGCGAATGCAAAATATGTAATTTGTTTAAGAATCAAAACAGGCAATCTCGAGATATTCTCATTTGAAAATTTTGTTGAAACAGTGTTTTCAATGGCCGAATGGTTAGCTCATTGGATTGTCACGCGGGCGACCTGGGTTTGCTCCCCCGAATGTCCGATTTTTTTATCACTTTTTCCAATAATTTTTCGTTTTTTTAATTCAAAAATCGGACGGAAGACCTCATGTTGCTCGCAACGAGATCGTTTCTAGTTGAACTACTATAATCATAGGTGGTGTAGCCATAGTCTGGAAACCAAAGAAATGGCATAATTCAATTCATTGCCATTTTGATTATACCGCCATGATTTATTAATAACAATAGGTGTTCTTTTCTCACGAATTGACCGTATTTTTTAACCCATATGTATATATGCATATGTTTGTGTTTATTTGGACTTAATTCATATTCTGACAGGTAAAAAAATCCTTGAAAGTGGAGGATCCAGATTTCTCCCCTCAAAGGAAAAAAATAAGATCGTCAAACACAGAAGAACGTGGATGTTCTTATATTGGAGATGCAGCCCAACATATTGGAGAGCTCTTTGTGTATTTCCACCAGTCTGTGAGTCCTAGGGGGATTCTTGGCTTTACCATTGAAAAGACCTGGGTAATTTATTTCAAGTTTATGTATAAATTGAAAATTTAATAAATTTTGGCTCTGCATTAAAATGATTGGGGCATATATAGTGCAGTCAAACTGTCATAAACCTTAAGCAAATGGCAACAGAATTTCTTTATTTATAATAAGTAAATTGTATTACAATCGACATATAAAAACTCTAGAAAAAATATATAAAGGCAAAAAGAGGTATGTTTTAGAAATAAGTATTATATACTGGTTTGAAAAAAAAATATGTATTGCAGAAATGTGCAACAAGGGAGACAATTTAAATTACTGTAAAGAAACCACTTTTCATTTTAAACAAGCATATTAGAATTAATAATTCATTTTGTATACATAGAGATATTTGTGTGTAACATATCCTCTCATATGTTTGAACTTGTTTTTAAACTGTCATCACGGCCCTTTTCATTACCCTGTAAATGAGCCCGGCTTTCAGTACTTCTTAGTACTTTGATTTGTTCCCCAACCCTACCTCTGTGAGAAGATCATGAATAATTCATGATTTTCCTTGAATTTTTCATGAATTTTATTCATGAAATGTTCATGAAGATCCTATGAACTTATTATTGGACATTTTCAAATCATGAATTTTTATTCATGAAAGAAAAATGGATAAATATTCATGAATATTTTTTTCATGAATAACTCATGAAGAGTTAAGAAGATTCATCATTTCAAGAATTGTCCAATAATAAGTTCATTGGATCTTCATGAACTGTTCATGAATAATTTGTAAAATTTATTCAGGAAAATTTATTCTGAAAATAAATTAATACTTTGAAATGTGCTCTTTGGTATTAATCAACCGTTTATGATGAAATAATATTAATGATAAAATTTCCAGCCCCCAGGTCAGTGGTTCCTGTGGAGTGGGCTGCACAACTAGTTATAAAGTGGAAATGCATTTTCTCTTTGTTACTCTGATCTACTCTTTCTACCACTGGGTATTAAGTTACCAGAGTAAGCATGCCAAGTGTATAAAGGGGGCATATTTTGGATACTTTAAGGCCTATGATCATCAAAATTTGACAGGCATATCATGCTGTGGTGGGGCACTTTATTAGATTTATAGTTTTAGTGAAACAAAAGATAATTGAAAATGCATGTTCACGTTTTTTGGGACCCATGGGCCTCTGTTATAAACTCGTGTAAGTACTTTTAAAAAAAAATTTTCCCCCTAAATTTTGCATTTGAATGATTCAATAGTTTTCATAATTGAGACGCATCATTTTTTTTAAAATTTAGGTACGAGTTACATACCTTGAGGTACAAGACTCTGCTTGGGACAAAATTCGAAAGCCTGCAAATAGAGGTGGATATGTGAAGTATGAGGCAACTGAGAAGCGCCCTCAATTTAAATACAGTAGACGCTACAATATTTTAGACCCTAGTGATCGCAGGGTATTGTTCAAAGCACTCTTCCTCATCCAAAGGATGCTGGAGCCAAAAGCAAGTTTAAATTTGTAAATAAGAAGGAAGGGCATACTGTATACAGGGTTATTTTAGCCCCGTTTTATTTTTGCCCTTTCACACTTGCAAACATTTTTGCCCCATTTTAAATTCGCCCACTCATAGTTTTGTTTAAGAAATTATATTGTATTCTTTGAATTCGCCCTGTTTTAAATTCACCCAAATGAGGGTACAGCGAAAGGGGCGAAAATAAAACAGGGGCAAAAATTTCCACGTATACAGCATTACTTTGCTGCTGTCTGTCTGTCGATCGGTCACTCTGTCAGTCCACCATCTATTTCTGTTCATTTTCTTCACAGAGGTTGCACTTATTCAAATGAATTTTTTTTTTACAGATTTACCATAAGAATATCTAGGTCAAGTTCTGTTTTTAGTACGATCGGATCATTTTGGACAGAGTTGTGCCCCTTGGACTTGGAAAAATTCCATTTATTTGCAGTTTCCGTTCACTTTCTTTGCAGAGGTTGAACATATTGATATGAAATTTGGTATACAGGTTTATCAGATAAATATTTAAGTCAAGCTTTGTTCTGGGTACGATTGAGCCATTTTTGAAAGAGCTATGCCCCATGGACTGTAAAAAAAATCTTATTTTGGGTGAGGGGGGGGGGGAGATTTATCAGATGCATATCTAGGTCAAGTTCTGTTTTGGGTACAATCGTGCCATTTTTGACAGAGTTTTGCCCCTTGGACATGGAAAAATTCCAATTTGGGGGGGGGGGGTGCATAAGTGTTTTACAAACATCTCTTGTAGGAAGAGGACCCAACACAATGCTGTGATTTTTCTTTTTCATATTGACATTGTTTTGTATTCAGTTATAATGTTACATGTCGAAATAATTATTGTAAATGGATCTCTTATTGATATTAAAAGAAAAAGCGAGAAGAAGACTTATAGACATGATAGAAACGACTTAAAAAATAAACAGTGATAAGGAAAGAGACATTGATAATACAAGGATTAATAAAAATAAATAATAAATAAATAAAATTAAATAAAACCAGTTAAAATAAATGTTATGCAATGAAAAAAGATATAGGACAAAAACTTATGTTATTTTAATTAAGAAATTTGAATTTGATACAACCTAGGAACATTCCTAACAGATAAAGATTTTTTTTTTAGATCAGAAAAAAACCCCTCATAACTGACCTTCAATCTTGGCTTTCTTAATGCAATGAATGTTGCCGATCATGTGCTTACTTTTGAAGATGCCGTGCAGAAGCATGTAAACAAATCCATAGAAATATAAATAGAACACTTTGTGTTGATTTGTAAACAGCACTGATTCTAAATGCTATGAACACACTAAAGCATTTGTCCTCAACATCTAAGAAGAAAAGAAATCCATGAAATATACAGTATTTTATATTTTGTGTAGATAAATAAATCCCATTCATTTGTATTCTCGTGATATATATTCGAGGAAAGGGTCACGTTTTTAACAAACGAAATCAGTGTTCAGAAACGAAAATATGATGAGGAATTGAATAATTGATTATGTTTCTCTGCACATAAGAATATATTGTTTAAAGAGCATAAAAGAATTTCTTTCACCTAAAAATATCCCAGATGGAAGTCCTCTTAAAAGTTTGGTTATCACTTCAAAGCAGCATGTTGAAGTGCTTAAGCAGAAGTGACTATATCTGCTCATTCAATAGGCTATTCTGTTTCAAAAACAAATCTTAATCATTGAAATCAAAAACACCATAAGACCACCCTTCTATATCCCCACTTATACTCATCGACAGACATGGTCAAAGGGCAGACAACAAAAAATATTTCAACATGTTACAGAAAAATATAAATTAAAAATATTTTTTTCTTTTCTGTAGTAGATAAATTTTCTAACATTTTATACGTGTATTGAGTGTACATAGCGATTCAGTTATAATATCACACAGTTCCAAAAAATGTTGTGAATGGGTTTTGTTCTGACACTAAAAGAAAAAGTGAGAATAAGACTTAAAGAAAAGACTTTAAAAAATAAACAGTGATAAAAGAAAGAGACATGGATAATTCAAGGATCAATGCAAATAAATTAAGAATAAATAAATAAAATATCAATGACAATAAATATTATGCAAAGAAAAAAGTATAGGACAAACAACTATAATTGTTATTTTTATTTCAGAAATTTTAATTTGATACACCGTAGGAACATTCTTAACAGAAACAGATTTTTAAAAAAAAATCAGTTTATAAAAAACACACAAATCAAGCAAATATTAAGCTATGGTTGACAATTTCTATTGAATTATCCAGAACATAATTTGAACATTAATTTAACATATGTAAATTATACTGATTTTCCAATAAGCTACATTATATCTGGATTTATGTCCAAAAAAGTATTTTTAACTGTTTTAATATACATGTTTTAAATTAAATATCATAATACCATTGAGCTTTAAAATTTTCAAACCATCTTTTCTGAACAAGAGATAACATTTATGTTCATTTTAGAGCTATGTAATATTTTTAAATTCAATATTTTTTTTATCAGAAATGTAGAAATTATATGTTTTTCTGCATTGAAAAAATATTATTGTTTGAAGAGTATTTGAAATACACCTTTTATTGAACTTTGTTTGATCAATTACATGTATATTGTTAAAAGGAAGAAAAATTCTATTGACAATTGTGCTTAATAAAAAATCCAGATCTAGAACGTTAACAGCATAAAAAAATATGATATACACATGTAAGAAGACAAAGATGTAATGACAAAAGGTTTATGATTACCAGCAAATGGAAATTTAAATAATCAGGATATTGAGTAAACTTGAACTATAATAAAGGTCTTTAAATTTGAAAAGAATGATCATTTTTGTTTTTTGTAGAATATAAGAAAAATGTATGTTATTTTTAAGCGACCTTCATTCTGGCTTTCTTCACACTATGGATGTTGCCAATCATGGTTAAGAACAGATGTGCTTAACATTTGAAGATGCTGTGCAGAAGCATGTAAACAAATCCATAGAGATATTTTTCTCTATGTATTGCATGCATAATTTCATACATATATATGGCATTTAAGAAAGTTATTACCAAAAAAGTAGCTGTTCTACATAAGTGTGGTTTTGATACGATGGCGATATACATCCGAGAAAAGGGTCACGTTGTTAACAAACGAATTTAAAAAGATATTTAACATTTTATGGCATATTTTTATGATTTTTCATAGGAAAAACTCTGAAGTTTTCAAAAATATAAATTGTAGGTAGACATCTTCTGTAGTTTATAAGTTTCAACGTTTTGAAATAGTGAACATACTTATGTAGGCGCCATTTTTCCTACATAACTAGGTTCCTACATAAGTATGGTCTGAATCGCGACTTTTTCCCACACAAGTGTCCATTTTCGTATATATTTATATATTTATATATTTCAAGCGGTGTATAAAAAAGCGTAAACTGTCCCAAGTAATGTTATATCGTATAACTTAAGTTGAAATAAGCTTCATTCATTATAATTTAATTTCAGTGTAAACAACGGGACAATTTTTTCCTTCTGAAAAAAGCTTCAAATATAGCATATTTTAAAAGTTAACGTCAAGCGGAGGAATACGTTTTTGACGTAACTCATTGTGACGTAGGCAAGTTATGTTATACCAAATGGATAAAACCGTTTAACCAATCAAATGACGTGTTACATCTAAAATTAAATTATATATATATATTTATTTGATTCCTTATTTTTTTCACATTTACCTGGGCCCATAAACGTACTCGTTCTTTATTTTGTGATTTCTTATTCATTTCGCATATAAATGAGTTGCGGTATGAACAGGGCCTATCATTCCATCGGCCATCTTTGAGTATGTCTACACAGTCCCTCGATTCACGTCCTGCTGGATTAGCAACGCTCGGTTCACCTGGATACCAGTTGGTATAGGCCAAGGGTGAGTCGTTTCACCGGTAGTGACCTTCAACAACAAGGTCATTCCCACCCGTCCAAGCTATACATTCGGTGAAAATATCTCGTGGACAGGAACCTGGAAAAAAACGAATAAGAATGGTGGCATGGTATGATGCTTACTTGTCGCTTTTAATCTTGTTGATAAAACACATGCTCAAACAAATGTAGGTTGAATATCTGAAGATAAAGATCAAGCTCAAAAGTCTATAAAACAATACAAAATAGGAGCAGTCAAACACAGACCTCCAAAAAGAGGCCAAGGAGGCACATTGTCAACTAAGTAATTGGCTAGGAAAAAACACGTATATCAGATCAGAACTGAAAGTTTACTGAGGTAGGGGGTGGGGCTTGAATTTTAACGCCCCCCCCCCCCCCCAGGGGGTCATGATTTGAATAATCTACAATAAACACTACCTGAGGATGATTCCATATAAATATCACTAAGCATGGCTTTGAAGTACTTGAAAAGAAGATTGTAAAAAAAGAAATATATATATTCCTATGTAAAACTTTGATCGGCCAATTTGGCCCCACCCTATCCCCGGGGGTCATGACTTGAATCTACACTACCTGAGGATGATCCCACAGGATTTTTATCTTTCCTGGCCCAGTGGTTCTTGAGAAGAAGATTTTTTTCAAAATGCCATTTTTTTCTTATTCATAATTATCTCCCCTCGGAAAAGGGCGTGGCCCTTCATTTGAACAAACTTGAATCCCCTTAACCCAAGGATAATTTGTAGCAAGTTTGGTTGAAATTGGCCTAGTGGTTCTTGGGAAGAAGATGAAGATGTGAAAAGATTACAACGACGACAGACAACGGACAAATTTTGATCAGAAAAGCCGACTTGACCCTTCGGCTCAGGTGAGCTAAAAAATCAGAAAAAGGAATCATGTGATATGGAGAAGTAATATAAGCATCCCAGGCCACCTGTTCATGTGATTCTTGTCATGATCGGAAATAACGGGAAAATCTGTCGACAATTGGATTGGCTAATAATGGCCTAACAATAAGTATGAAAAACGTCAGTTAGCAAATGCCCCATAGATAGATTCTATTTGCTGACAATGGCACTTCATAGTCCATAGAAATGAAAAAAATGTTGACTTAAAAAGAGACCATTGGTATAAATGTTCATCAACTTGTTTGTCAGTCAATTACCTTGTTTTTCAAATGTAGAGCGTGTTATGTTGTATCGAATCGACTGAAAGATATGATCTCTGTGCAGTTGATATATTGCTGCTAAGGTAAGGGTAGCTGACAGTTGAAGCAACTGGAAGACATGTTATTCACTTAATGTCTGACAAATTATTGTATCGACTAAAAAACGTACGAAACGTACAACAGTCATTATATAAACCCCTGGTGCAGGTGATGAAGGTATGTTGCTGCGTAAGTACGTTATCGAATTAAAAGTTGAGATCATCACGTTTATCGCCAATCTTGTTAATTAGATTACCATTAATGTCTTTTTCTCATAAAATATCCAAATAAAAAAACAGATTTGTCAGACTCTGTGGTATCTTTTATTTCAAGTTTATCGGGATATATCGATCATCATACGAATGGAAATAATCATTGTTAATTGACAATACGTCGTCTAGATATATCTAAATGTCTAGTTGAAGGCCTCAGCATGTGTTTCTGCTTTTCATGGAAAAAAGGTTTGGACAATTCTGCTTCACATAAATGAAGAAATATGTCTACTAATAACTGGATGAAATTGTTCCAATAGATAAATGGAAGATTGATTGTATATTGTTTAACGTCCCTCTCGAGAATTTTTCACTCATATGGAGACGTCACCGTCAAGGGCTTCAAATTTTGACTTTTACTCGACACTCAGAGCCATTGAACAGTGAGGGATCTTTATCGTGCCAACGCCTGCCGCTGACACGGGGCCTCGGTTTTTAAGGTCTCATATGAAGGACCCGCAACTTTCATTTCAAAGTGCCGAGCGCATGACGAAGGAACAGTTGCTACCCATTTTATGGACTAGGTCAGTCGCGGCCGAGATACGAACTCACGACCTTCCGATCACGCAGCGAGCGCGAGCTACCGACTGAGCTACCGTGAACGGTGATTGTTGGAAGATCTAGTCTCCAAAAAAATCACATTGATATTGTCAATCAGAACCTCAATCATCTTTAATATCAATTTCAGAGTACTTGTGACTTTGATACTTTATACAATCAGAATGTTTTTTAACAAAATAATTTTGCAAATAACCAATGTAGGTAACGGTTTGATAAAGATTCTATGACCTACATCTGATAACTTCACGTATATTACTAGTAATGGTATTTTTATGTCTGAAGGTGTTCTATCATAACTGAATTATTTTATTTTATTATAACCTTCAGCAAAGAGAAAATATGGCGCTGCTTTGGACACATTGACGTTATCATCCATGCGCGTTCCAACACATAACATAACATCTCAGACATTTTTAAAAATTTATCCGTATATCTATTTAAAATATCTATTTAAAAAAGATATGTTTATGGATAAATAATGTGCAAAAAAGTAGTGAAAATTTTAGAAGGCAGAGGTTCGTGATTTTTTTTTTCACTTTAGACAACTTATCCACGATAAAAATATATTCGCGAAAATACATTTTCGAGTGTTGATCATCTAACGTAATTACGCAAAAATAGAGTTCTTGTGAATAAGAAAAGCTTTTCAGATATCAAAAACGCATTCTAAAGCTTTTGGAAGCCTTAACATAGTTATGAATCGATTAATTCCTAAATGAGTATAATCTTTACTTTGAAGGGTATTACTTTTCTGAAATGATGTATATATTTGAAGAAGAACAATTTATTCTCAAGAACATCATTCAAAATATTTACCTGTTTATCACAGAACAACATGAAATCCAAAGAGAATTAAGTTACCACCTTTGATCATTGTTTTGAATCTCAAAATATTAAAAAACTTTATTTTTTCTGTTTTAAAGAAAGATTCATGAAAATTTCTTTTCAATTCATAAAGCAGAACTTCATTTAAATCAGATGAAAATTATAATGGGTCTTTTTTGTAATATTAGACAAGCTTTTGAAACATAGTATATGAATTATATATTGTAGCTCTAATAATTCAGCTTGGATGAAATAATAAAATGCAACATTGAACCTTATAATTGCTAAATAACTATTTTATTATATTTTTATGACGTGCTGAGCTTGAATGAATGAATGAGCTTAAAATTACAAGACCCAATGTATTCAGTGTAGTTTGCTTATACACATGTGCTTTGAAATCGATTTAGAAGATACAAACATTTGAACAATATAAAATTGACAAAGCAAACACTAAATTAATTGGAAACATTAATTGGAAATGTCATTGAAAATTTTTCATAAACATATGATTGAATAATTAATTTTACAAGTGTTTCAATCGTATTTTAGTTTTTGCTATTATTTAGATCTCAAAACTTAATTTTGAATCTTATTGATATTCATATTTATTATTGTTATGAAAATAAATGTTACTTACCTCTTAGTAAAATCGATAAGGCCACGAATGAAGATTCCACTACACTATCTATTTCTACCAGGTAAGCATCTCTGGACTCGCACCACATCTGAAAAAAGTATATATTTTTTGTTTGAAAGAATAATCTTTAATTGATAAAATGAAACCATTCCTAACGCTTATACAGCGGAATTGAAATTTGTAAAAGAGTGTATCTGAGTTGGAAACGTTTTCGAACATAGTTTCATATCAAATCTTTATATGCATATAAATTGCTAAATATTTACAAAACTATATGTGTGTGTTCAAGAGTTGAAATAGATCTTTCAAGTTTAAGTTAAGATTTTAAACAGGTAAATTCATATGTTGTTGTAGAATGACTGTCATAAGTAGCATAAGTACCATAAAGTAGATTTTTCATGTTTCAGTTTTTAGTATTATGGATAACAATGTACCCTCTTTTTGGAGAAATTCTTGCTGGATCCATTATACATCCCTTATTACCAAATGAAAAAGTGAAACTTAAGATAAAAATAGAAGTGTCATAAGAGTTGCTTCGATTAAAAAAAATAGATGCTTTCATAAGACAATAACAGGTTCATGGTGTTTGTACTCTCCTTTGTACATCAGTAACTAAACAAGAAGCCACACTGTACTTTTCCATATTTTACACAAATACATAGACGTATCACAATGCACGAGCTTGAAATGCTCAAGGTGATTATCTGACACATGGTTCACACATGTAAGTATTTTCCATAAAAAGAATTCATTAACAGTCTGAAATAAAAAAAAATGAAGCAAGAATTCTTTTTAAAAATGTTTGAGGAAAACTATTGTGAATTATGTTTTGATGAGAATCTTGCGCATAAAAACCATCAATCGTTTTCTAAAAGATGACTTGGTCTTTTTTAGAATGTGTGAGGAGTCTGAGGAATATGCAATGGTACAAGACTGCTATGAACACAAAGTACCACCAATATGTTATTTTGCCGATTTTGTATACTCGAAAATACATGGAACTATGGCGGGTGTGACCGATCGGCAGGAATACTCAATCCTCCATTGCACCTGATCCCACCTTGAATGTTTCAGATGTCCGTCTTGAATACTGTTCGTTATCTCCAAATGTTTCATGTATTATAGCTGTTATGAAAATAAAGATATTAATGTTCCGTTGGTTGCGGAAATATCTTGCCGAGTTGAATAAGCTTGATTTTTGACCAGATAGGCAAAACTAGTAACACAGTGTTTATTTGAAAAAAAAAGTCATTCATAATGACGGATATAAAACTTGTACAAATGATGGGGGTCAGAAAAGACGAGAAAATTAAACTTTTTGCGAGGCTTCTCCTTTCAATAAAATAATACACAAAATGAGGAGCCACACTGATTGGCCAAAAAGTCCAAATTGTGGTTTGGGTAAAGCTAAGTACATATACGTAGCCGGGTTACACAGAACGTGGTATAATTAAAACTAGTTGCATAACGAAATCAAGAAAATGACAAATATTGGATATGAATAATACAGCTCACATGAAGTTTATTATTTTGTATTTTATATAAATAATAGCTAAATATATATATAGTTCTGGATATTTTCTATGCAAACATAAAATAGCTCTCTCCAAACGTGGAGTAGATACATATTTGATGTAATTATCAAAACATAAAGAAGGTAAAATTTGATATCTAACGTTTGATAAAGTTTCATATAAAACATAGCAATAAATATTTTATTTGAATGTTCACGGTTCATTTGAGAGTATGATTAGTCAAAAAATGACAATCAGACGCTACAGGTGTTTAGAGAGAGAAGATGACGCAGAATCTTGGTAAACTTTAAATATAACGAAAAGAAGTATCATATGCATGTTAATTGAAGCAGTTTTATTATGTGTCAGAAAAGATTGTAAATAACATTTTTGGCTAAATGTGCGGGTAGTAATTTTGAATGATTTATGAAAAGTATTGCTTGTAACCAAATAAAGTAGATTTTCGATTTGCACTTTCACTATATACTTTCACTTAGACTACACCATTTATTTCCTACAAACATACATAGACCTTTCATTTACAAAAAAAAAACTTAACATGGCCTAGGTATCGTTTGTCTGAAACATAATCCCCAATCGTGTTCATGTTCAACTTCGCCTTATAACTATAGTCTTGCTGGACACGTTATTACAGTTGACGTAAATATATAGTTAATGATGAAGACCTCAGATCACTTATTATGAAAAGTCCTAAATATAGAGAACCCAGATTCTTCAACTGGCGTGGGAATTTTATATGTCTTATGGATTCTGTTGAATATTACGCCAGTAAATGGCCTAAGTATGATAAAGAAGACGTTGACACTTAATGGATTTAATGTATCAGGTCCTTGTTAAAATCGCGTATTAACAAGATTGAGGGGCAATATGAAAACCATTTATCCTTCTGTATTCAATAATCCAGAAGTGAATAAAGAATTAGATAGATTACATGATCAGTACGTACTGGTTCCTGCCGACAAAGCAGGTAATTAACAACATTGTCTTCATTAGTAAGGCTCATTATATAAATTGTATTTTAGACGAACTTGGATTTAATTCTACAAGTGGTAATCCAACTTATACACATTGTTCCATGTCTTAGGAAGAAATTCTTCAAAATCAGATGTCAGTTTTGAATTTTTTAATATTCCGAAGAACCAAAATTATTTTGAACTACCCTATATATATTGGTTTCCAAAAATTCATAAGAATCCTTACAAACAAAGATACATTGCAGGTTCCAGGAAATGTTCAACTAAGCCTCTTTCTTTACTTCTCAATAGTGAAGGAAAAGCTTCAAGAGTACTGTGCAACAAAAAAATTCAAGAAGTGGTGTGAATCAGATGTGGATACTCAAAAATTTCTTTCATAAAAGAACTTTTGGATGATTTGAAATCAACAGCTTAAACACTTAAGATTTTTCAACTTTTTACACAACCATTACCCACGATTAAGTAAAGGGAAGTTTTTTTTATATATCATTGACAGCTGCTTTTTCAAATTAAAAAAAATGGAACTCGTAAATTTACCTAATTCGTCATTGGTCATTTGCAAATTATTTTGTTAAAGCACATTCTGATTGCATACACAAGTACTCTGAAGTTGACATCAAAAAGATGCTTGAGTTTCTGATTGACCTCAACTTTGTGGTTTTTAGAGACCAGGTTTTCCAACAATCTATTGGAATTCCCATGCTTACCACTTGCGCTCCGTTATAAGCAGATCTATTTTTATATTACAGTATCCTTTGAAGAGATTTGTGAAACTTTTATGCGTGAAAAGAAAAAACTTGCTGTGGTCTTCAACTCATTAAGATATATCGACGACGTATTGTCAATTAACAATGGTAATTTCCATTCCTACGTCGATACGATATATCCTGGTGAGCTTGAGATAAAAGATACATGAGAGTCTGACACATCGTTTCATGTTTGGATATTTTACTTGAAAAAGACGTTAATGGTAATCTAATACTTTGAAATCACAAATTTTCGTGAGGGTTTAATTTTCGTCGTTTTGAGGTGTGACGAGACCCACAAATTCATTTCCACCACGAAATGGAAAATGTTACATTCATTAGTAATCTTTAATTCTTGATCCACGAAATCAAATTCCCACGAATTAAAATATTTTCCTCAAACCACGAAAATTTGACCCCTCGAAAATATGTGATTTTACAGTAGCCAAATTCTTTGATAAACATGATGACTTACTTATGCAGCAATATACCTTCATCACCTGCATACAGAGTATATGTATCTCAATTAATTCGATACGCAAGAGCATGAATAAGTACGATCATTTTCTAAAACGAGGTAAATTTTTACGGACATATTGATGAAACAAGAATTTCATCAGTCTCGTTTAAAGTCATCATTTCGTAAGTTCTGTGGTCGATACAATGACCTTGTCAGCAATAAATCTTTAAAGTGAAACACATTTACATGTAAATGCCATTTTTGTAAATATCAGTGCTCTTGTTATTCAAATTCTTATTCGGAAAGGCAGTTCAAATTTAAGAGGATTCTAGAAAGCAAATTTAAAAAAAAAATATGAAAGGTTTTTGAGAGGATGGAACTAGAACTGGGAATCCACTACATTAAATTTCTTCATGACAGCGTCCAAACCACACGCTATGAATAGTAAAGGAGTATTGGGGATAAACAGAAAAGTAATATTTTGTCACACAATAATATTCGCCAGATCTGGTGTTTCATGTAGTGGATTAACAAGAGCACTGATATTTACAAAAATGGCATATACATGTAAATGTGTTTCAATTTAAAGGATTATCATGATATATTTGATATATTTTCCAAATATGGTGATAACATTCACGACAGATAATTTAATATAGAATTTAGGAACAACATAATAGAACGTTGCTCTCTGTGTAGCCTGCATATAAAAATAGGAATTCAAACCTACCAATACTGAATAGTTTGAAAGAAGATTTTTTAAAATCTTTTTATTTTATAAAACCTTTCGCCACATAATATTATAGTTCCTTACTAAATGTTTTCAGTATGAAATTTAATCAAGGGTCTTAAGTGAATATAGTTTAATTAGCACTATAGAATCAAAATTTATTCCAGGAACTCAAACATAATGTAGATTTTGTTTTATATAGAGTCTAAGATAAAAATCTGCTGAAAAGCTGAGAAGCGAACCTCGTTAGAATATAAAAATCTAAATGTAATTCTTTATTTTAAGGAATTTATTTTCGTTTTTAAAAAATAATTTATTCCTGTTTGTTTGGTTTTCTAAAAGAATAGTTTGTATAGTCTTTAAGTGTACTTTATCATACAATAGAATTTTGTTGTTCTAAACGGAAAGTGAGATGGAGTTTTAGGATACATAGCTTCCTGAGAAATTGCATTTTTCTCTTTGGTATAAAATTGGATATATGATTACTTTTAGAATTCATTCAATTTTTTGAGAAGAGATGAAACATAAAAGAATAAACCTGCCAATTAGATGATGAAACATTTCAATAATCAGAAGTATGGAAGGGTATTTTAGTAAATATGAAAGTTTGAAGTACTTGATGCTAGGACGTAGGATAATATGCCTGTTTAAAAAAATATAAATCTTTTCATAAATTGATTAAAATTATTCAACTTTTTTTCTGTTCCTATTTTGTATTGTTTTAAGGACGTTTGATCTTGATAACTGTTCGTTATCTAGATATGTTCCATTTAAAGGCATGGAAATTGACAAATTGTGTTAAAATCAATTTCCTCTTTTGCTTATTGTGACAACAAATGTCCACATCATTCTGTTTATACGAAAATGCCGATTAATGAATTTTACATCGTTTTTTTTTTTGGCTTTTGTGGCAAAATTTCAATGAAATTTTTTTCTATTTTTACTCGATTTTCCACTAAAACGCGCTAAGTTAATACCTTTGAATTTAAACCGAGTTCACGAAAGGGTACCTTTCTGGAAATAGCCTGAGGTTTTGGATTAATAGCTGAAAAGTGAAAAATAATGAACGAAAGGCAATTGACGACAGTCACTTGTTGGTCCAGGAAGTTGAATAAAAAAAATAAAAATCGAAAAAGTTCCCTATTGAGCTTAAAAAGAAGAAGAAAATAAACATTTAAAACATAAGATCTAAAATTTCTATTACATACATTTTAGTAAAACTGAACACCAGAGAGAGAGAGAGAGAGAGAGAGAGAGAGAAAGGTTTAGCTATTGGTATATGACATGGTTTCTTACATTTAATAAAAAAGCACACATTGTTTGGAAAACAACAGTTATTTGTGTCGAAGAAATTTACAAACACGACGAACTATAAGTGCAGATATTTTTCTACTTAGTCATGACGTAAAAAAGAAACAATCCATTCTAGCCCTGCTACTTCCTGATTTGTGTCTGTTCAACACGAGAGCATGTTTAAAATCAAACTTACGTTTTTATTCTGTTTCCTAGGTATGTATTTTCATTCACTTTACCTTTTCTCATCTCCTTTTATTTTGGTTCTATTTAGATCTGTGAATTTGATTCATTAATTAATTGCTCTTTTATTGTTTTAGTTTCTGAAATATGCTGCTCATGGAATCCATGTCCGGAGAATGAACAATCATATCTGTTTAAGGAACAAACAGGCAATTGGAAGGATGCTGACAGTAAATGTGAAATAGCAGGAGGAGCTTTAGCCACGGTCATCAGTGAAAACTGTATATTCAGTGAGTACAAATCCTATAGTTAACAAACTTACATTTTAAACAGAATATGTATGTAGTGAAGAATTTGATTTATTGTTGAGAGATCTTTTTCCAGGGAATCTAAATGAAAACTTGACCTACTTCATTGGAGGTAAGAAGTCATCCTCTGGAACCTGGATATGGATAGATGGTACTCAGATGAACCAAACTTATTGGGCTCCAAGTACTTTTTTTTAATTTTCCATGGAAAATATTTTTTAATACCATGTGTGTTTTAAATATTTTTAATACTCCCAGCATTCATTATGGATTTGAACTTTGACTTATATTCAAACTCCAATTTTGACTTTCATTCCAAAACTATAAATCTGATTACTTCTTATATTGCATGAAATAGGAAGATATCGAACAGTTCTTAAGCACAAAAATCATTTAAACAGTACAAATTGGCAAACACACATCATAAACATTATAGGGTCCAGGTGCCATAAAAAATAAGCATTTAAAAATCTATAATTTTATCTGATTACATTCTCGGTAAAGTTACAAAGGAACTCGGAATCATTTTTTGTAACGACAGACTTTCTTATCTATTTTAAAAATCTTATGTTTGTTTGTTGTTTGACGTCCCTCTCGAGAATTTCTCATTCTTATGGAGACAACACCACTTGCAGGCGGAGAGCTGCATATTTTGGAGTACACTCGGAACTCACGGCAGTTGAGCAGTAGGGGTCTTTTTCGTGACAGTACCTACTGCGACACTGGACCTAGGTTTAAATTGTCTCGTGCGATGGAACAGTTCCCACGTACATGTACCACAGTGGGATTCGACCCAGCGATGTAAAGGTCAACTTCTTGCTATTCGACTCTAGAGCAGACGCTCTAACCACTATTATTTTGCTTCCTGTCAGTTTGTCTCTATATAACTCATACCCTAATATTCTCGCATAGTGTTCTAAGGATTTATATAGCGTAAGCATACTATGCCGAAATAGTGCACGGCTTCCATTTCTGAAGGAAATCCGACAACGCCCATACCGGGGAGCAAACTCAGGACCCCGAGATTATCAGTCTGACGCGCTAACAATTACGCCACAGACGCCGTTATCTATAGTATTGTACTATAATATGTATAAACATAGTTTCAAATATTTTATACTTAAGATTAAAAATAAACAAATTAATTCTTCTAAAATAGTTTCTTGCAAGCCCCATTCCTTCACTCAAATACTATTCTCTAAAACTATCTGTAGATTATACCTAAAGCGTGGAACGTTCAAAATTAAGGAAAAAGATTACGACGTACAAGTTGCACAAAGTGACATCATAATAGAGTAGACGAATGTTACAGGTGATATAACATTGGGAATGATGAAAATATTGCCGTTTTTATACAGTAACAACAGTCAGCATGATAATAACGATAGTGTTGTGTTTTGCGTGCACTATGGCTTAATAGTAGTCAGTGTTTGACACATTGTGCACTCGCCTCCTGCTTGTATTTTAATTAGTATTGGAAACATCTGTTTAAGTAAAATCAGTTTCAATTTCATCATTCCAATAAGTTTGTTAGTTTGGGATCACATTTTGATTGACCTTAAGGTTCTAACTCAGAATTATTATTCTTAGAGATGTATTTTATGCCAGGCAAAAAAGCAAATGCATGAAATATAATGCTACCACCGTATAAGTAGGTTTCTACTCTTAGATTTACATCTCAATGAAACTGTTATACAGGCGACACACGCAATAATTGAGACACTCTAGTTGGATATTAAAAAAAAAATGTTCTTTTTATTTCATTATGTATGAAAAATAGAATATTATTTCTAGAGAATGTAATAAATTGACGGATGAATCGATGAATTTGAAAGAACTTACATGATATATATTTGTTTTACCAATTTCAAAACCTGTCAAAATTGTTTTCCCTTATATTCGTACCATAGTAGTGTATTTTGCATCCAATTGCGTAAGCGAGAACCTATATATGGATTGGTTGATAGTTTCTAGAAAATAATTACTTTCTTTATGAAAAAATATATAGGCCTGTCGGGTTTGGCTTCCTACATTTCCTGACAGATTATATTTTAAGATATTTTATGCACTTTTATTTGAAGCAACGAAAAAAAAAAGGTTTTTAGCTCACCTGAGCCGAAGGCTCAAGTGAGGTTTTCTTATCAAAATTTGCCCGTTGTCTGTCGTCGTACGTCGTTGTCGTTGTAAACTTTTCACATTTTCATCTTCTTCTCAAGAACCACTGGGCCAATTTCAACCAAACTTGGCACAAAGTATCCGTAGGTGCAGAGGATTCAAGTTTGTTCAACTGAAGGGTCACGCCTTTATTCAAGGGGAGATAATTCAGAAATAGTGAAAATTTGGTGGTATGTTTTAAAAATCTTTTTCTCACCCCTGCGAAATGATATTCATGATTTTAAGAACCTTTATGAGTTGTTCATAATTGTTCATGAATGGTTCTTAAAGGATTCTTAACAGGTTCATAAAAGTTGTTCATGAATAAAATTCATGAAAACATTCATAATTGATAGTTCATGAACAAATGATGAACAAATATGAATATTGTTAATTTTCAGTTTAAAGAAAAAAACTTAATAGTTCAAGGTAATGAATGTTCATGAATTTTCATGAAGACTAAAAATGTAAAAATAATTGTCACAAACGATCGCCAGAAAACACTCATTACTCCCATAATACAACTTTTGCATGAAGATGCAATTGTTGAACAAGCACCTGATTTAATTAATAACATGCTTTTGTTTTGATTTTGAAAGTATGGGATCAGAGCCGAGTAGGGGAACATAAGAGGTTAAAATCTCACTATTTTCTACTCTTTGTAACTGATAACTTAGATTCTTCAGGATAATAAAACTCTGTTATGAACTGTCCAGAAGGGAGATTATAATTAAATTATGATCGTAATTTAAAGAACACTGCATCAATATTGACAGCATTTTATTCTCATATTGAATTACTAATGTTTCTTCATCATTTAAATTGGCCAGCTATATTAATATTGTGCTTTAAATTATCTCATTTTCACGACACAACTTTGTTCGACCGAATTTTCTCTATTTGTCAAACTTTTAACATTAGTTACATGAGAAAATGAAACAGACTTATAGTCTAGGAAAAATTTCATGATCTTCGTAAAAACGTATCTTAGATTTATTTACAGCTAAAAAAATCATATCTCTTGTCCGTACTATTCTTGGGTCAAACGCTTTATATTTTGATGCAGTTATCAAGTCACATTTTTCTGTCCATCGTGTGTAAATGATACCGCACAGGCTGCATGGTTGTGAAGTATCTATGACATGACCCACATTCGTATTTTGCAGTCTATTCTCCTATACACTATATACCTATACATAGCTCAGGGTACTCTGTTTGAGGGCGAGTGGTTCCCAAGATTTATTTGTTGTCCTCATGATATGGAGGCGGCCATACTTGAAAATACGAAACTGTGGCTCTTTAGGTTTCATGTAAAAAATCCAATTCAGTGAGTGATTTAACTTATATTAATTTAAAAAAATTAATTTCAGTGAAAAAGCATTCAGATAGTGTTTGTTATTTTTTGTTTAACAACAATCTTGGCAATTCGAAACTATTTCTTAATTAGCTCTGCATGACACTTTTTAAAAGGCGCAAACTTTGAAACGCGCGAGACGTTGGAAAGTGAATCGGTAGAGTGGGAGGATTATTAGCGTAGATCTAGTCATTCTTTGTCAA
>PRKT01000027.1:806251-832010 GCA_003671525.1 Saccostrea glomerata
GAAAATTCTTTAAAAATCTTCTTCTCAAGAATGACAAAGCCATAATTCATCATATATATATGGAAGCATGCTCAGGTAGTGTAGATTCAAGTTTGTTCAAATCATGACCCCCGGGGGTAAGGCGGGGCCAAAATGGCCGACCAACGTTTTACATAGAGATATAAAGGAAAATTTAATTCTTCAAAAATCTTCTTCTCAAGAATGACAAAGCCATTATTCATCATATTTATATGGAAGCATGTTCAGGTAGTGTAGATTCAATTTTGTTCAAATCATGACACCCGGGGGTAGGGCGGGGCCAAAATGGCCGACCAAAGTTTAACATAGAAATATATAGGAAAATTCTTTAAAAAATCTTCTTCTCAATCATTTTCTAAAAAATAGCAAATCCATGATTGGTCATGACTCATTGGACTACTTTTGGATTTAAACTTTACAATAAAAAGCCATTTTATACTAGTCCTACCCTTGGTGCTCAGGTGAGCGATGTGGCCCATGGGCCTCTTGTTAAAAAATCAATTTACAAAGAATGAAACTTTATTTTGTGCCAAATCTCTAAGATATAAAAGAATTATAAAAAAGATCTAAAGTAATGTAAATAGCTTCAAGTACTTCGGTTTCGTCTATATTCATGGGCATCTTGGGTTTAGCAAATATCACTGTAGGATACGTAAATTCATGGATAATGATCATAAAACCAAGGCGCATGCGGACGTTAAAAATAGAAAAAAAACACACTTGGAATGACCTAAAAATTTAACATAGATATTTTCTTTGATTTGTTCATGGTTGAGTGTGAGTATAATGAAATATAAGTACGTATGAGTGTAACATAATGAAATCTTTTTTTCCCTTCAGATGAGCCGAATAACTCTGGAGGAAAAGAAAATTGTTTACAAATATGGTTTAGAAATGAGACTTATCTTTGGAACGACATCTCTTGTGACAGGAACATCAGTAGCGGATACATTTGTCAGAGTGAGTGACGGTATTTTTATACAATGTATACAAATAAGTGATTATTATAATATACTGTGAAATCAGTTATTTTCGTGGGGGTTAATTTTCGTTGTTTTCGAGGTATGAAGAGACCCAAGAATTCATGCCAACCACGAAATGTAAATTTCATATGCACAACACTATTAAAAGTTCTTCATCCACGAAATCAAATTCCCATGAACCAACATTTTTTCCTCAAACCACGACAATTTGACCCTACGAAAATAATATAAGTTATCCAGGTTCAATCAAGGGTGTATGGGATTCCATATGGAATACAACCCGGGGTAAATCCCTGTACACCCTTGATTGTACTTGGATAACGAATTTATTTCCTTTGTACCAATGAAAATGCTTTGTAAACATCAAAGTGTGTCTCAATCTATCGATTAGATAACTGCGTACTACAATGCATCGTGGCGTCATGTTATTTGGTTTTTATCATTGAGAATGTATGCATTGTGACGTCACGTTTTATTTACACCCGGCTCAAGTCGGGTGCACGGGTATTTAAACCCGACTTTGTAACCAATCAAAGCTCGTGTTACAAGCTTCATAGGAAATAAGTGATTTAACAGTATGGGATCCATGACTTCCGGTTGAAATAATGGCTTGCTTTAAGTTCAAAACTTCTTTCAATCACACATTCAGTTTATTTCATTACAAGACTTATCTATGTGAACACTAAAATTTCACCCCTGCATATTTCTTTTTCCTTTCAGTCGTCTTAACCAGTTTAACAATAACTTTATCACAACGCAAGGATTTATTATTGATAGATTAAAAGAGTCGAGTTGAAATTTTTATGAATGTCACAAACGGATACAAGATTTCTTTGATTGAATTCGCATCAGAATAAAACGAATTTTAAACATTTACGAAAAGAAAGCATTGGTATTATTAGATTAAAATAAGTGAGGGGGGAGTTTTCTGTCTAAACTCTTTTCACTAAAGATTATCATTGCGAGTGTAATGAGGTATTTTTTTTACTGCAAGTGTCGACTTACGTAGTCGCTAATCATCGGTATAGCTTGATTTGATAAAATTATAATGAATATAATGCATATAAACTCTGAACTTATTCAAGTAACATAAGAAATAATCTTTGTTAACAGAGGAATCAGACATTACAGAGAGCATTTTATCAGGAATAAGTGAACAACGAACAATAGTAACAACACCCAAAGACACAACTATAAAACGGATAGGTAATGATTAACTGTTAAGTGAAAATAGTACTTACTAGAATTAATTGTACCGTGAAACGTATGAAGATAACGAACAGTATTAAAGCTCAAAAGTCCATCCGGAGCAAAAAAAACCCAGTGACCTCTTAAACATGAGAGCGGGATCAGGTGCCACGTAAAACGAAAAATAAAAGAGCTCAGCTATATGTGATTTTAAAGTATGAGATCCATGACTTCCGGTTGAAATAATTGCTTGCTTTAAGTTCAAAACTTCTTTCAATCACACATTCAGTGAATTTCATTACAAGACTCATCTATGTGATCAGGAAAATTTTACCCCTGCATATTTCATTTGCCTTTCGATCATCTTAACCAGTTTAACAATAAATATATCACAACGCAAGGATTTATCAATGAGAGTTTAAAAGAGTCGAGTTAAAAATTTTATGAATGTCACATACGGATGCAAGATTTCTTTGATTGAATTCGCATCAGAATAAAACGAATTTTAAACAAAACGAAAAGAAAGCATTGGTAAAATTAGAATTTAATAAGTGAGGGAGAAGTTTTCTGTCTAAACTCTTTTTACTAAAGATTATCACTGCGAGTGAAATGAGGTATTTTTTTTACTGCAAGTGTCGTCTTACGCAGTCGCCAATCCTCGGTATAGTTTGATTTGATAAAATTATAATGAATATAATGCATTTAATTATGAGCTTGATCAAATAAAATAAGAAATAATCTTTGTTAACAGAGAAATCAGAAATCACAGAGAGCATTTTATCAGGAATAAGTGAACAACCAACAATAACAACAACACCCAAAGACACAACTATAAAACGGATAGGTAATGAATACCTGTAAAGTGAAAATTGTTCTTACTAGAATTAATTGTACCGTGAAACGTATGAAGATAACGAACAGTATTCAAGTTCAAAAGTCCATCCGGAGCAAAAAAAACCCAGTGACCTCTTAAACATGAGAGCGGGATCAGGTGCCATGTAAAACGAAAAAATAAAAGAGCTCAGTTATTAAATATTCAAATACTTAACACGGGATAAAGAGTATAGATATAACATAATCCATCTTCTGGTATGAAAGTACTGTTACAATGTTTTATGTTCGCAAAGAAAATGTACATAAACACATAACGTGAACATGTATTTTGAATGATGTTTTCCTGTCAAGGTACAACAACGTCGTATTGTGATGACTTAACACACAAAGAACAACATGGAGATTGCGCACCAACTATTGAGAAGATTGATAAAATGGTATCTTTCTATTTGTATTATAGTGAAATGCAGCTTGCTTTACAAATGTAAGTTTGCATAAAAAAATGTTAAAACGTTGTATATCTTATAATATCATTACCCCAGTAACGTTAAAAAAGGAAATAAACCAGTTTGATTTGGATCTTAGAATGTTTCTAGTAAATAACTAAAATAAAATTAGAATCTTTAAAATCTTTAAAAAATTAAACCAGGTTGTTTCAGTTCTCAGAGGAAATCGGACAAAGAAAAAAATAGAACTGACGATTGAGAGGGCTCTACATAAATTACGAGATATTTCCATCTGTAAAGAACCTACTCCTAAGGATTTGGACACCTCAATAAACTTGTTAGATAAAATTGTGAATGTCTCTAGAAGAATGAATGTCTCAATCCCAAGGACGGTATTTTTTTTTCATTTTGCTAATTAAATATATATTATTAAATCCCTCCTTTATCTAGTAATTACCTCAGTTTTTACACATTGATCACATTTAGGTGATTGTGGCGATAATTGACAACCTTCTTGCTGACAACCATACTGTTGCATGGCAGAACACGTCCACAAAACAGGTTGTTATCATTTTGCTACTTAGGTTAATGTGAAAATTTCGTTAACCTTACAAGCCTTTGATTTTAATAATTAATTTTCATATCCCTTCAACAGGCGAGTGCAAGAGTCAATAAGATATTCAGATTGGTAGACAAGGTTGGCTTACATGTCTTAGAGACCATTAACGAAAACGAAACCATTAAGTTTAACTCAACCAAAAACATAGGTAACATGCATAAAAAATCGGCAGTTCAACGTAAACGATTTCTTTTTACTTTTATCATCCTCATTTTGCTTCATTTCAGAGGTAAAATAACAATATTTTTTTATAAGTTTTTACAGTTGCAAAGATTCCAGCAGAAGAAAGTATAATTTTCCCGGAAAACAATAGCATCCTAACTTCATCACTAATGTTTCCTGTGCAGACTCAACACTTTAATCAAAGTAATATCAGCGATTACACATACCTTAATCGTTCATTAGCTGCTCCAGGTTTTACTTTAAACTTTGACCGAATCATTTAATTACACATACCATTTTTTCAAACTTTAGATATTGCGTACGTTGCGATAAAATGTTTTGTTTACAGAGACAAAATAAGATAATTAGGGAAGAAAATCAAGATAAAGAAAGGCAAACACACAGAAGACCTCTTAAATCATATGAAAATCTAAAGTGCACAGCACGAAGAGTAAGAAGAAGAAAATATGAAGAAGCATTTCGAACTGCAACTGCAGAAGTACATAGTGACATAAAGTCAGTTAAAGTGACTCTTGAACTAGAAAGTGGGAAAACCATGACATTTTACCCTCGTCAAAGTTCTGATGAACAAAATTCTTTGTTTGGAAATGACCAGTTGAAACAGCAGAAAGATCTACAGTTAATTCAAAAGGTCATCCATATTAAAGACAAATATAGGATTTCAGATGAAGCTCTCCATGAGCTCCACATGCTAGAAGCAAGCCTTCCAAGCAAAAACAACATTGCACAGGAGAAGAAGGTACAACAGCGTCGTATTGTGATGACTTAACACACAAAGAACAACATGGAGATTGCGCGCCAACTATTGAGAAGATTGATAAAATGGTATCTTTCTTTTTGTATTATAGTGGAATGCAGCTTGCTTTACAAATGTAAGTTTGCATAAAAAAATGTTAAAACGTTGTATATCTTATAATATCATTACCCCAGTAACGTTAAAAAAGGATATAAACCAGTTTGATTTAAATCTTAGAATGTTTCTAGTAAGTAACTAAAATAAAATTAGAATCTTTAAAATCTTTAAAATATTAAACCAGGTTGATTCAGTTCTTAGAGGAAATCGGACAAAGAAAGAAATAGAACTGACGATTGAGAGGGCAATACATAAATTACGAGATATTTCCATCTGTAAAGAACCTACTCCTAAGAATTTGGACTCCTCAATAAACTTGTTAGATAAAATTGTGAATGTCTCTAGAGGAATGAATGTCTCAATCCCAAGGACGGTATTTTTTTTTTCATTTTGCTAATTAAATATATATTATTAAATCCCTCCTTTATCTAGTCATTTCCTCAGTTTTTACACATTGATCACATTTAGGTGATTGTGGCGATAATTGACAACCTTCTTGCTGACAACCATACTGTCGCATGGCAGAACACGTCCACAAAACAGGTTGTTATCATTTTGCTACTTAGGTTAATGTGAAAATTTCGTAAACCTTACAAGCCTTTGATTTTAATAATTAATATTCATATCCCTTCAACAGGCGAGTGCAAGAGTCAATAAGATATTCAGATTGGTAGACAAGATTGGCTTACATGTCTTAGAGACCATTAACGAAAACGAAACCATTAAGTTTAACTTAACCAAAAACATAGGTAACATGCATAAAAAATCGGCAGTTCAACATAAACGATTTCTTTTTACTTTTATCATCCTCATTTTGCTTCATTTCAGAGGTAAAATAACAATATTTTTTTATAAGTTTTTACAGTTGCAAAGATTCCAGCAGAAGAAAGTATAATTTTCCCGGAAAACAATAGCATCCTAACTTCATCACTAATGTTTCCTGTGCAGACTCAACACTTTAATCAAAGTAATATCAGCGATTACACATACCTTAATCGTTCATTAGCTGCTCCAGGTTTTACTTTAAACTTTGACCGAATCATTTAATTACACATACCATTTTTTCAAACTTTAGATATTGCGTACGTTGCGGTAAAATACAAAACCCTTGGAAACTTCATTAACAACAACAATAGGTAGGAAATTTCTGACAAACTGACATGTTCAAGATATAACTTGTGTTTTTGCTGAAACAATGTTTATAATAAATCTATTTTTTTCTAGATATAAAGAACATTTAGGATACAATATTTCTTCCGATATCGTGTCATTAACACTCCGTGACCTTTTATTTGGAGAAACACTGGACCCTTCATTGCATATAAAATTCTTAACACACGGGGTAAGTCCCAATATGCATTCTCAATATAAAAAGATCCGTGATATTTAAGTTGAAATATGAACTTCATCTTTCCTTTTATTTCTATTTTAGAATTTCCACAAATCGATCAGAGAATGTGTATTTTGGGATTTTGGCCTCAAGTTAGTGTTGAATTGATAAAAAAAAAATTAAACTGCTTATTGAAACAATTAAAGGTACACCAATATTAATGCAAATGTTATCATACACGAAAATGAGTCTGGTGAAATAAATACCATAATGTATTACAGTAGTGCATATGGTGGGTGGTCAACAAGAGGGTGTAAATTACAATCTACTGCTGACCTTTATCTTCACTGTGAATGCAACCATCTAACAAATTTTGCAGTACTGGTGCGACCTTATTCAGGGGTAAATATTTACATCTTTATGAGATACATACTATAAACTGTTTTAATTCTACGGTGTTAAAATTTCACGATATCTCAAAATGTACCATTTGCAATGGTTTTAATTTCACGCTGCAAGAAATTAATTCAAAATATAAGTAATTTAACATTATTAAAAACTAATAATAACATTCAGGATGGGTTTAATTTCGCAGAAAATTGATATATTGCGAACATAGCGAAATTAAAGCCATCGTGAATATTTGCCAATCTACAGTATACATAACAGCTTAAAAACACAATTGAAACGATTCCTACATATCAAAATGATATCAGTAAACACATACCTCTTCTTGAATAATATCAAATTCGTAATTCTCTTCAGATTCAAGAGGAAGATAAGGCGTTGAGTTGGATATCTATAATTGGGTGTTCGATATCCGTGTTTCTCTCTTTGCTGACAGCCATAATTTACATTGTTCTTTGGAAGTAAGAAATAGAAAAACTTAATTACGTTTACTCAAATATCATGCACTGCTTTTATTTTTCAATTTATCACTTATGATCTAAAATAAAAGCTTCTTTCTTTTTTCCTTCTCTTGCAGATCTATTACATGTGACCTCAGCAGAATGGTAAATAAGATCACGGTGTTTCTCTGTCTTAGTATTGCTCTGGCGTACACGACATTTCTCATAGGAGGGGATAAGATCCATTATAAGGTAATGTCAATAATGATAAATTTATTAAATACATATATTTTTTAGTTATTGTATTTAAAATCAGTTTATTCTCATATATAATAAACATGCTTTAGGAAATGTACATTACATGAACGACGCCATTTTTATTTTCAAATTAAAAACTTACTCGAAACAAAACATAATCATAAAGATATTTTTTTCTTGATATACCTTTCGGCAAATAAAATAGCCAGCGACAAACTTCATGCAAAATTCACCGATTTGTCTTCAGATTACAGAGTACAGTGAAATGTTTTAAATGTTTGATTTTACAAGGTGCTTAAAGACAGATGATACAAACAAACTTTTGTCAAAAATTATAAAAATAATAATTTAGGTCATGTTTTATTGAATGGAATGGATAAGTTTCACCGCTTAGTTCTCAATTTTTTATTCAAAGTTGAACAATAGAAATTTAAAATGAAAAATATTTGTAAAGAATAATAAGGATGGTTTCATTAGGGTAGAATTTTGAACATCACAGAAGGGTTACAGTTTCTTTATACTCTAAAAATTTATTAATTGCATCATTGCAATGAAATGAGGTCAAAAAATATATACCAATCCAGGCATCCAATTTTTTTTCTTCATCTGTCCTTAAAAACAGACCCATCCTTTACTATATTAAGGGCTCAATGTAGCAGTTTTTCTATATGACTCTCAGAATGGTTTTGAGGGTAGTGCCCAAAAACAAGAATTGAGTGTTTTAATCAGTCAAAAGCAATTGTTTCTTAGGTAATAAGAAAAGCTATTGATCAAATAAACATGACTATAATAATGCTTTCTTTTCATGGTTGGATTTTAGCATCGTTTATAAACTGTTTCAATTGACTTTCATAAAAAGAGGAAAAAAATGGTAAATGCAAATTGTGATGCCTCTGTTCTATGTTTCAGGTCGGGTGTACTGTGATTACAGCATTGTTACATTATCTATTCCTTTTTGTTTTCTTTCTGATGCTGGCCCTTGGGTTGTACTATTTCAGTAGCATTTCACTTATCAAAATATCATTTTCAAAAGCAACAACATTTCAAAGTAAAGCCAATTTCTTCGGCAAAATCATTTGGGGAATTGTAACTGGTGAGTAAAATGTTATTTTGTCGATGGAAATAAACCCAAACACAAATGACAATCATATCGCTATTGAAGATCTTTTAGTGTGTTAAAATGGATACTTAAATAAAAGTAATCTTACTTTATTTTAGTTTTGCCAGCGTTTATAACTGCAACAACATTTGGAGTTGTATATTCCTTGAACAAGGACTACCACTCAAAGACCAGGTAAAATCTTTATAAATTTATCTATTAAGATTTTTCAAGGTATTAAAAGCCATATTTATTGTTTAAACGCTTTCTACAGTTGCTGGTTATCACTTGAAAGTGGGGCTTTGTATGGCTTCGTTGGACCTGTAGCTTGCATCGTTCTGGTAGATGTTTTTATTTCATATAATTTTTATGCCCCCCTTCGAAGAAGGGAGGGCGTATTGCTTTGCTGCTGTCTGTCTGTCGGTCGGTCGGTCCATTTAGTTTCCGTTCATTTTCTTCATAACCGTTGCACATACTGAAATGAAATATGGTATACAGGTATATCAGATAAATATCTAGGTCAAGTTCTGTTTTGGGTACGATCGCACCATGATTGACAGTAATGCCCCTTGGACTTAGAAAAAATCAAATTATTTGCAGTTTCTGTTCATTGTCTTTGGAGAGGTTGCACATATTGAAATGGAATTTAGTATACAGATTAGTCCGATGAATATCTAGGTCAAGCTCTGTTTTTGGTACGATCTCAGCATAATTTACAGAGTTATGCCCCTTGGACTTAGAAAAATTCCAATTATTTGCAGTTTCCGTTCATTTTCTTTGGAGAGGTTGCACATTTTGAAATGGAATTTAGTATACAGATTAGTCAGATGAATATCTAGGTCAAGTTTTGTTTTGGATATGATCACACCATTTTTGACAGAGTTATGCCCTTTTGGACCTAGAAAAATTCCAATTTGTGGGAGAGGGGGGCATAAGTGTTTTACAAACATCTCTTGTTTAAAGTATGATAAAGGTTGAACAATGCATATTCTATATTGTTTGTAAAGAAAAGCCCCTGGTCATGGGTTTATGATAAATTTCATTTATTTTTATCGTTCCTGTGCTTTCAATTTATTTGCGAAACGATCATGTACTTCTTCATTTGAACAAAGTGTATGGCGCGAACTTGGTAAGGCTTGTTGATAGTGTAACTAGCTTCATTTTTTAAATTTGTACTAATTTCAGATCAAAATTGTCATTGTTATTATCCTCTCAGTGACTCTTTGCTCGATTGGATTCACACCACAAGATAAGAGGAGGAACAGGATATTGTAAGTCAGTTTGGATTTTCATTAAAGGAATAATACCCCCTCTGACGTTTGTAGAGGCCCATATTTGCTCCGCTACTTATTTATATTGTTTTAGTGAATTTTTATCATGAATACTGTATTTTTGATGCATATTTCATACATGTGGTGACTTATGCATACTTAAACAGGGTTAAAATAGAAACAAAAGAATAATATTTGATGACTTATTTATAAGTAAAGCTGTCGCGCCAGTAAATGTTTTAAATGAAAACACGGATTTATAAAGAATGGTTTGCCATGTTTTGTGGACTAGTTTTACTGAATATTAAAATTTGAAAAAGGGCTTATCTTATAAGTAATTCAAATGTATTATGTTAGAGCCGGAATAAAGTCCATCTGTACCCTGTTACCTGTTCTGGGCGTGACGTGGTTGTTTGGCCTCTTGTCCATTAATGAGGATGTGGTCGTTTTTCAGTATATATTTTCTAACCAAACATGGCTTTGCTGTTCTCAAGAACAAGATATTAAAGAATTTTTCCTATATATTCCTATGTAAAACTTTGATAGGCCATTGTGGTCATGATTTAAACAAATTTGAATCTACCCTATCTTAGTAGGTTTCCACATAAGTTTAATCTTTCCTGATACAGTAGTTCTTGGGAAGAAGATTTTTGAAAATAGCTATTAATTTTTCAGTAATTATTAATTATCTTCCCTTGCCTCGTTGCCTCGTCGAATGAATACGTAGCTACGTTGGTTTTTTTTCCATACATACTCAAATAAAGAGTTTTTTATCAATCAAAAATTGTAAATAAGCGCGAAACTTAAAACTCTGATTTGATTGTAGATATTAGATCAATTTCTATTGTTGTTTTTCTATACACCAGTCATATATCAAGCATGTAGATGTGAAAAAGAAATCAAATTTATGTGATCTGAACAAAATTGAGATTACAAAGATCAAAGAGAGTCTTAATCAACTAAAAATTGAAAATATAAATGATGGACTCTTATAAAGCTACTGTTATATTAACATCGGCAAACATTTTCCTTAAGATTCTTTGCAAATAAAAACTGTGTTAACTTTCTCATGAAAAATATGGAGATAACGAACAGTATTCAAGGTCAAAAGTCCATTCAACAATACAAAATAGGAGCAGAGCAAACACGGACCTCTGAAACATGACAAGGGGTCATTGTATCGACCATAGAAATACCATCTCTATTAATTTATTTTTGTCATGAAACATCATCTAAATTGTTACGTCATAATACAAAACTTATCCCCATAAAATCAATATAAAATCAACAAGCTTTTTTAACACATCAATACTATTTTGAAAAGTTATGGGCAGGGAACTGCTTAAGAAATGTTGGGTTTTTACAGTAATTAAACATTATTTCAATGCGTAATATGTCAAAACTAGAGCCGAGCTCGTTGCAAGCAACGAATAGGTCTTCCGTTGGAGCTACGGACTAGAAGAAGTAACCTTGAGTCGAGGTCAAAAGCCACATACTAAAGATATACAAGTAAAAAACCTTGTAAGAGAAGCAACTTACAATGTTTCGCTAGGAAAAGACTGTAAAGGAATACTAGTATGTGTGACCTTGATCTTTCCAAATGACCTTGTGCTAAGCAATAACTAACTTTCGTTAGAGCTAAAATTGAGATAAAAAGAGTTAGGTCAAGGTCAAAAGAAAGGCCAAGTTCAAAAATGGTGATGCCATTAAATAGCTCTCATCAGTGTAACATGTGAAGTTTGATAACACCATTTTGAATGGTATGTTTAAAACTGAGTATGTATATAAAGTCAAGTTTAAAAAAATGTTAATGCAATTGCATAACTCTAATTAATTTCTATCAGTATATAAAGATTGATAAAAATATCTTGGATAGTTTGTTAGGAATATTTGTCAACTTTATCGCTTTCGATTTAAATTTTCTATATGTAAGGAAACGTTTCACTTCAATTTGCCAAGTGATCGTGTGAATGACTTACATATGTTTACAAACTAGCACTCCGGGTACATATTAATCATGTGATCGTTTGATCTCGCCGCTGGAGTAATCAAAATCTAGCCAATCAGCACAAAGAGAAATATAAGGGGCGTGGTTTCCTATTGTCTGATTGGTCGAACTGTGACGTAACATATCTTAGCAGTTCCTTGGTATTAACACTATCTCCCAATTTTCTGTTTTTGTCGAATAGTTTAAACTCAATAAAGAAACAATTTTCTCATAGAAAAGCGGAATATTTTACCTACATGATAAAATAGTTAGACGACTGCAACACATTACACTTAAGCTAGAATAAACGTACTATTTATCTTTCTACAATTTCCAAACATACCTCGCAAATTTTTCACTTATATATAAGGGGGAGTTTGAATGACTTTTAATTTAGAAATATTGTGAAGGAAATCATTTAAGTTAAGATTGGAGTTATTTAAATTTAAAGTTGAAAACTATATTTTTAAGGATGTTTTTTATTAAATGTAAGTAAAAATGTTATAAACTTATAATTTATAAAACATTGAAATATATATTTATCTTTAAGGTCTGAAGTCATAACTCAATCATTCCAGCTTTTCTCAAAAATAGAAGTAAAATTAAGAAATTAAAAGAAATCCGAATAAATGAGGGACATATCAGACCTTTGTGTAAAAGCGCCTTAACTGCTTTATCTCTAAATTTCTAATGTAAATTTTTGCTAATTGTATTGCGATTTAAAACCAGATTTGAAATCGAAATAAAATATACTAGTTATATACTTTTAAAGAAATGAAAAAAAAAAGGTTATAAAGTAAGAGGAAATTATCGCAATTTAAAAATTATTTATTAATTCATTTTTAAGAATCTTTTGTAAAATAAAAATTAATTTTTACTTTTCCTTTACTTTTTAAAGAGTGTTTAAAGAGTATTAAAGAGTGAAACAAATTTGAATATAAATAGATAATTAATACATTTAAAAAAAATAAATAAAGAAATCACATAATTGATATTCTGGCTAATAAAATTTATAAAGCCATTTTGTTGTCAAATGTGAGGAAGTGAAAGGACTTTCCCCCATTTTGAACCGATATTTTAAAATCTTAATATATTCTGTAAATATTTTTCATGTACCATATATCTGAAACTGATTTGAGTGAATAAATGAACTTAAACCCTGTGTATTTTTTTTATGAGAATATCACGGAAAAATTGTAAAGAAAGAATTACAATTCTTTCTATCTTTGTAAGATGGTAACAAATATTCTTTGATTATAATTTTAAGCTACAATGTACATTAAAATTCCGCAGAAAGGTACCCATGAATTGCACACTGTAGATTCAAAAGTATAATTATATATATATGTTAAATTTAAATTTCAGAATTCAGAGAATTTAAAACTAACTATTCTCTGGATTCTAAATCTTTCATGTAACATATATATATTCTTGATTCTTTTTTTTTTTTTGAAGGAGCTTAGAACTTCAGAATGTCTTTTCAAAATCCCTGAAAAATACTGTTCTGTAGCTACATATATATAGCTATGTTTTTTTTTTTAATTAATAGGTCACAACAGTGGACGAAACATGGTACTTGTGCTGACGTTGAAGGCACCAAAACCGTGGAGCAGTATTTTACAAAAGCCATCCACTTAGCGCAGAATTACAACATTTTGGAGTGAGAAAAAATAAAAAGTTTGATCTCTTCAATTCTGATGCAATTTTTTTAAATGAAAATAAATTGACCTCAATATTTTTGTGTATTCAGAATTTTAAGAAACGCTCATATACGTGAAGGAGACACTGTCCATGTAAGTCGACTACAAAGTAGGAAATAATCATTTGAATTAGTCGTTCCACAAAAATAAGTTATAAGGGCTAAGTACATAAAATATTGTTTCAGCTTCCAGCTGTAGAGGATGGAATCAAAATTGGAACACACCACAAACCTTATATCCAGCTCAGAGATGTCGGAACAAAGGTAATTCCTGTTCCGTTCCTAGGGCAAAGATAAGTATTCTTTTTATTTCAATTTTTTTATTAGTTTCAATTGTATTTTAAAGTAAAAAAAAACAGACGAACAAACAAACTTTGTAATATCTACTTTACACAATAATTATTTTTGAAGGATGTTTTTTTTTCCTTTTAGCCTTTGTTGCTTTGGGAAATCCGACTTTGCTTCAGTAAAAGTTTTGCTATGATCAATTGCCACAAGAGTAATACTTATCAAGGCCTTGTTTTGTACCCAAAACTTCAACAGACTCTTACGCAACCCTTGATATCCTCCACTAATGGATACTACCAAGTGATAGCATATGGGGTCTTGTTGCTCGCTCTTCTAGGCAGTTTTGGATTTTTTCTAATCAGGAGGTTCACTAGTAGAACCATTGTGAAAGTAAAAAAAGATGAATAGTATACTTCTGAAGTGAAGACGCCTAATGTTTCAAAAGAATTTACCAGCATTGTTTACAAAATTTAAATTTATTTTATATTAACAATTTATCGAAATCTTAAATAATTTTTATCCATAATTCAAAACTTTTTGAAATTTCCCCCAGCAGTAAGATTTAAAAAAAAAACTCTATAATCCTGTTGCACATCTGTGACAACCCTCATTATCCTGTTTTTGGTGCATTTTTTTTTATTTCAAGATATCATTCTACCCTTCAGACAGGGCAACCTTTAGTGGTCGTAAGTAATTTGAACATACCCTAGCCTACCACCCCAGTATAGTCTCACAGACGTTGCATTGCAGAAAAAGATGAATTTGTGGAGACGAGGCTCCATGAGAGTAAAATAATGTGTTACATTAAAAGTTTAGACTTTATCAAGTTAAACTTATCTATAACAGTCATATGTATTTTGTTTTCACATGTACTAAGTCAACATATTTCTTTTTTATTTTTATAAAGCATTAGCGCTTTCATTTATATATATATATTGATGAGTCCATTAAATATAAACAAACAAAAGTACTAGAAAAGATCCATTTTTTCTGGAAAAAGTTAAAACAATCTCGACTTAAGAGTTTCCAAATTTTCCCCCTCGTATTCGACCGTGTTCCAAAGCCTTTGAGCACCCGTCCACCTAAAATCACTCCTGAATCTTGTCAATATCAACTTGCACTTCTACTTCAACATCCCTCAGCACACCATCAAATATAACTGAAGAAATTCTTGTCCGATTTCATCGAACACTTTGTTCCAACAAAGAACTTAGTATTATACCCTAACATCTTCTATTCCAGATTTATTTGCTAAATTTTTTCAGTCTGTTTTCGGAATTTGGTATTGTCAACACTCAAGTAAAATGGTGCCCTGTGTCATGGATGACAAACCCCTTGGCACGTCAAAGATCGTTTCTCTGGAGTTCGAATAAAAGTAAGCTCACTGGGGGCCGCCAGAGAAACCAAAATCCTTCAAAAACCGATTATTTAAACTGATAGTCCGCCGAAACATGGCTGTAAAATTGCAGACACGGCGTTAAACAATATACAATCAATCAAAAAAAACACTCAAAAACAACACATTTATGTTCAAATGTTGAAAGTCTATTTTTTTTCAAAAACCTTATGCAAAATGAACTAGAGGTACTGCGAGCAATTAGTTCATGAAACCCCTGTCTCCCAAATGAATATAATATTAGTGTTCATGTTTTGTTTTGGGAAACCGAAAATATGTGTCGGATCAAAAAATGAAATAAGAGATGCACAATGGTAATATGTAATAAAGATTCTGTGAAAGTTCCATCAAATTTCATTCAGTGGTATGAATTTTCGCAACTTGTAGATTAAAGATGAATTAAAATGTTTGACAACAATACTGGAAAACATTTTCGAAATAATAGTTTTAATTTAATTTAAAAGTAAAATATGCGTTTCTTTTTCCTTTCAGTATACATAGGAAAGTAATTAATTAAATTACAATTATTTCCCCCAAAACCTTTAATTAAATTACCATAACCATTACATGGATTTTGAAATGTAATAAATTAAATTACAATTACTTTGCAAACGTAATTAATTAAATTACAAATGATATTCAGGAATACACGTTTTAATTAAATTTTAATGTACATTCTTATATATTAATTTTTTTTTATTACAGATTATTTTACAACATTGTTCTGCTATAATATTATAAAAATCTTCATTCAATTTTCAAATACTTTGTCCCCATACCTAATATCTATTAGATTCGAAGATTTTCCTGTCATGCTGAAGATTTTTTCCACTAAAGTATATGTGAGAGGAATGCATACATGTAAATACTGACTAGTAGAAAGTTTACTCGGGTTTTACTTTAATTCATGTGTAAAAAATTTAGAATCATTTTTAAGCTTTCCAATAAATTTAGGTTAAGGGGGGACCTATGTCCGAAAAGTCTTTGTGTGAAATTTTCAAAATTTTGACATTTCTTTGCTGACCACTTGCTCTTAATTTTTAGGTATTAAAAACAACACCTTTATATGCTTATTTTTACACAGGAGCACGTGCAAAAACAGTGTAAAATGCTAAAAATAGATTATTTTCAGACATTCTTGTTCTACTCCAAATATGCGTTAAAAAGAACCAAAAATGTCCAATCACATTCGAAATCAACATGTATTCAATTTATATGACTTGTATTTTTAAAATGAAGGCAAATTCATTGAAATTTATTTCGCATGAAAAATTATAAAGACCCACAATGTAAGTATCACCCCGTTTTTCTTGTCGTACTTTTTACAATTCCGTCATATATAACAGGTAATATCTTAAAAAGTCTTTGTGTGAAAATGTCGTAATTCATATTTTTTGAAAGAAACGACTCATCTCTTTGTTTTAACAAAGAAAAAAGTATACCTTTATGATAAAATAAACAAGAAATATGACGTTTTCTTTTATTTTCGTACTCTTGTGTCATAAATTTTTACCTTTCTGCACTAAAATAAAGGCAAGTAAGCACTAACAAACACCTGAAAATAAAACTATTTTGCGAAAAACAAGGATTTTGATTTGATTTAGAAACAATTTAAACAAATTTATTCTTTTCTTCATTCTAATCAATCTGCAACCCCCCCCCTTATTTCCCCGTCAACAAGCAACACCTATTAGAACAAAGGAATGACTTTTATATATAATAAAATCTACATGTACTACAAATCAATAAGCAAATATACGTACAAGTACATTTCTAATTTTTTTCTTAGTTTTATCCAGAAAATACAATTAATGGTAAACATAATGTTAAAACATATTTCCCTGATTTAAGCCGCTTTCTTTGCTGAATTTTATCTTAAATCTTTTTGCACTTATATATCAGCATATCATCGAGGTATTTCTTCACAACTTAAATTACTATGAATTATCTACCAAAGGAAGAGAATTCTTATATTAACAAACTCCATAAATCAAAAAAGACTGTTATTAATTATGAATAAATTTTCTTTTTGTGAATTGTGTCTGTTATTGATTAATAACAATGTTATGCCTTTATCACTATTGCAAAAGTCAACAGGTAAAAAACAAACGTCGCTATTGTGACGTCACATAACGCTGCTTTGACGTAGAACGACATAGGTCCCCCCTTAAACGTACAATTGATGCATTTTGCCTTATTTCAGCATCATAACTTATACCTAAAAATGCGGGTATTTGACATGCTTCACACCTCGAAAAAAGGGTTTTTGCTGCTACCAAATCACTTGATACACCCCAAGACCGAGCTTCATGGTTGGGTGACTCTTCCATTGTGTCCATAATTATTGAACAAATCATTACCAATGATAGGTAATTACAATCATGGACAGAGGGCAAGGTCAGAAAATCTACAAATTAACGTAAATTAGTACAGGAAGAAAGATCACTTCCTTTTCTCCTTCTTTCTTCCTGAATTATTCCACTTTAGCCAAAATTAAAACATGAAAACAATAAATAAAAAAAATTGAAATTAAGGTAAGTCACTCGTCAGCGTTTTAGAAAAGTTCACGCATGACCTCTTACTTAAAAAATATTTATCGAAATTCAATTTTTATAAAATATTTACATTCAACAATGTAAATTTTTTAAAATTCATCGAAAAAACTGCTTAAAAATCTACGAAAAAGCAAGATTTATGAGGGACTTTTTCTTGTGGTGGAAGGAAATCAGCAGAAATTTCTGCAAATTTGCACATTTATAAAATTTAATGTCTTGAAACTTTAGCCTCACATACTTTTACTCGGAGAATATTTTCCATTATGATTTTGCATGTCGACAATATCGATATTTCTTGTATGGCGTCATTACTGCATCTAAATCAAACTGAAGTACTCCCCGGTGCGCTGTGACGTAATCAAACGTTGCAATTTTTCGTGCGTTGTGTTTGACATTTTCTCATTTCGAATGCACAGGAAACTGCTAAAAATGCCTTTAATTTTCAACATAATCTCACAATAGATAGTGATTTGAAAATATAACTTTTTCTTAAATCTTATCAATTTAATGATTTTATTACGAAATTGTATTTGTGTATTTCCTAATGAAACTTTGATTTTAGTCGTGCGCCGTTTCGATCACACCCTGAGCTCGTGTTTTTGAAATCCTTATATAGCAAAAATTTCATTTATGATTTACGTAAAACGTTGAAAATATAAAACTTAATCTTAAAAATGAAATACATGTAAATGTATATGAAGATAACGAATAGAATTCGAGCTCAAAAGTCCATTACATGATACAAATTTGAAGCAAAACAAAGATGGACGTCAAAAAAATCAGTGATTGGATCAAATCCCACATGGAGGAAAGATCTTTCACCGTTCACACCTTCCGTGTGGTCCTTGTCATGATCGAAAATAACGAAAAAGACATTTGTGTGAAAGTATCGGCAATAGAACTTACAAAACGATGACTTTAAACGAGACTAATGATTCAGCAACGTAAGATATAAACCCATTATGCATGTAATGAAGGTAAATTAATATATTTATATAAGATATATAAAGGAAATTGACGATTGAAATGTAAAAGTCATCACTTTTATCATCATTTAGGTTAAAGGATTACCATGAACAACTTTTTCATATGAAATATCCAAGTATGAAACAAATATTACAGACTTCGTAGAATCTTTTACTTGAATCCCCCCAGTATATTGTATCGAAATAGGATTTAGAATAGCCATTTTTAATTGACAATAAGTTGTCGATATATCTAAATGTCCATTTGAAAACCACAGCAAATGTTTTCTTCTTTTCTCATTTATGATTTTGGTCTAAATCTGCTTTATATGAACACAAAAATATGTCTGTCTATTAGGGGACGAATATGTGACCATCGGAATTTCAATTAATTGTTGAAAAAAAAAGACCTTGTATCTGAAAACTAAATATATATCGAAAAAGCATCCTTTCAATATAAACTTCGTAGTACTTCTGCGTGCACTCAGAATATTTTTTTGAATGAAATAATTTTGCAAATTAACAATGACAATGTGCGTAAATATAAACGAGATTAAAAAGAAATTGTATGTGCATCTATGGTGTGTTATTTGAAACCGTTGGTGTTTGCAATTTTACAGTGAGAGATGAAACTGAAACCCTTTTAGGAAATTCGATTACGTCAGAGGAAATTTGCAATAAGACATTTTTTTATATAACTAGACTACTCCAACTTTATTTTCTTTGTTGTTATATGCTTTGAATCTTACAAGTAAGTGACATTTATTTACTAATTATTTATCTGTAACTGGAAAGTAATAAGTTATAATAAATCATTTGTGGAAGATCTTATTTCTTCATCAAATGCAAAAAGCCGTCAATTTTTTTTTTTATACATCTTTTCACCTTTTCAATATTTTTTTTAATCGAAAAGACAAGAAGAAGTAAGAAATATGAGCACAAATACAGGAGATTTTTTCTTAGCACATATCGTTGGTGAGAATTCATATTTTGACATAGGTAAGCTACAAACCCTATATTCTACAGCATACTGTCCAGCAATTAAAGTGTATAGCAAAGGCACCATGGCACTGAAACCCACCAGTGAGCCAATCCTTATGTAAAGTCATACAGTTGAATTTTTGAAGTAGATGACAAATAACATGATAACTAGATTTTTAAAATCAGGTTGTGTGCATATATTACCAGAACTGATTTATTTATATGATTATACAAGGGGTATATATATTTGTAAAAAAGGTGTTTTTTTTCATTCAACAATTTATTTGGTTTTTTTTTTTCAAAGTATCTTTTGTTTTCTTCAGCGCATTTTGTGCATGCCTATCAAATTAATAAAAAAAGGAATATTGAAAATAGGAAATTACCAGGATAATACTTTGAAAAAGAGTCCTCGTTTCTTAGCTAACCTCTCTGGATATACTGAAGTAGAACATATGGATGTTACACACAGTTATCTAGATTACAAGTCCATAAAACAATACAAAATCGGAGCAGAGCAAACACGGACGTCGAAAAGATCAGAGGTTTTGATCAAGTGCCACGGAGAAGAAAGTATCCCCTACCGACTGGTCACACCAGTTTGCTCCTTGTCATGATCGGGAAAGAACGAAAAAATCCGTCGTCAATTTATTGTACGAGGGTTGTACAGTAAATTCGTGGAAAAGTTGTCTAGTTGAAAAATAATCATCACTGAGTTCTAACATTCTTACTGCTCTTTAGTGCATTTTTCATAAATATAAATTGCAAATATCAAATAGATATATGCATAAATAAAGAAATTATGAGATTTTTGGGTATGTGTTGTATCTCCTTACGGCGCACGTATGATAACGTCATTGTGTTTAAAGCAGCATCACGATTCCTTTTTGCCAAATAAAGTCCCACCTAAATTTTGAAAATTAATGATGCACATGTTTGAGTTTCCCTATATTTCTTCATAAACAGTGGAGGAAAGAATCTCGCATACACATGGAGCCTTCTGAAGATTTGTTAGTAAGATATAGACAGTATTTTTATAATAATTCAACTAAATAGGTAATTTTATATCGACGGTCTACAGTGAAGTGTCTTTCGCTATTACCATAGCCGTTTGTCCGTATATTTTGTTCTATCCGTGAACTCAATAAAAAAAATAATTCGCTAAGAAAACTCCCATTTCAAATGTATAAAAATTAAGATCTGGTGATCTGGTATCTTTTTTTCTTCTGTATTCATTTTAAGTCTCTTAGGGCGTCATTACTTCATCTAAATCAAATTGTGAACTGCTTTCCCGTGCGCCGTAACGTCATCAACCGTCGCCATTTTTCGTATTGTGTTCACCCCTTTCCCATTTCAAAAGCTCCGGAAACTGCCAAATATTAAACAAATGTCTTGAAATTTTCAGAAAGACGTGACAATAGATTTCGGAGTTTAATACGAGAATTTTTAATCGCCTTATCGTTTAAATTCTTTAATTTCGAAATAATACTCGTGTGTTCTCTAATGAAACTATGGTTCGCTGTAGTTTATTGTTGTCTATATTCCATCGTAAAAAATTAAGATGTGGTTAAATATGATAAATAAACATTAATTTTGCTAAAAATTTCAGCTAAATGTGCCCGTTATTTTGTATAATGTTCCTTAGAATTTGGAGCATATTATCTGTAATTTTCATCAAATTTGCCTACGTGGTTTAATGTTATATTACTGTAAATGCAGTATTGTTTTACGTACGATTTTAACGTTTAACTATTGAAATATTTAGAAAAATGACGTTTTAACATCAGTTTTACGAAGGAAGTTCGGATAACATTTTGAATTAGTTAAGATTATTTCAAAATATCAAGAAGAGATTATACTAAAACAATTTAGCTAAAAAAAAATTAATATGTCTTCTAGCTAAGTTTTTTGCTATATAATTTCAAAATTTGCTTCTATATTGCTAATATGTTCCGTTTATTACGTTATTTATGACTACAACGTAATCTTGAACGTAATCGCGATTACATTTACATCATTATACCCCCCGCTTTAAAAGTGGGAGGGTATATAGTAATCGGTATTTCTGTCCGTCCGTCTGTTACGCTTTGGGGTACCCATCTCTTATCCGCAACTCCTCTCATACCACTGAAGGAAATTGAATGAAACTTTTACAGATTCTTAATTACATATTGCCATTGTGACCGCTTATTTTACTTTTTGATCTGACATATATTTTTGATTTTCCAGAGCAAAACATGGACACTGCCATTATATTCATATGGGAGGCGGGGGGTATCATTTAGTGAGCTCATTGCTCACAGTACCCCTAGTTTTGTTTTGTAATATGCAGAATAAAAATTAAAAGGTGATCTAGATGAAGAGTGTAATTTGATTCATCATTTAACTTATTGCGAAAACTTTTTAGAAAGTCCAGCAATTTATTTACACTAATTTTATGAATTTAATATATAGTCTATTTATATTCCCTATATGATCTTTAAAAGCGCAAACATAACACTACATATTCACTGGATTTGAGGCCGTATTCACCGGAGGGTCATTGCACGTGCAGCGACATTGTGACATCATAATCAATTCCTCAAACAACGTTGTACAAACAGTTACAACGGCCGCAGCGAACTACGTATTCGAGCAGGAAAAATATTTTACAAACCTTTTGCAGGATTATTTTTAAACATTTGGACGTCTTACACAGCGAAACTCGGGAAGGAAAACACGGAGGTGACAAAATGTAATCTGGACATATTTTTATTCAACGACGGAAGTTCCTTAATAAAAATGGTGTCCTCGTTCAGCCTTCAAGGTCTTATTCATATGCGGACAATATAATAAAACAATTATGGACTCTTTTGGTGTTGAAAATGGTGTGTTATTCACCAGAAAAAATATCCATATTGACCTCGGCTTCGCCTCGGTCAATATGAATATTTTTCTGGTGAATAGCAAACAGTATTCAACACCAAAAGAGTCCTTAATTATATATTACTGTCCATGAACTTAGAATGAACGGTATATATATTGATATATTTGCTCTCTCCCACTATAAACATGTAGTCATCAACTGCGCACATATTACTATATTTACATTTGCTGTGTATTTCTAGTAAGCCAACTGTGAAATTGATTCCATTTTCGTGTATACTCACGCGTAGAAAAATACACGGAGAAACGTGCGTTAACCTGACGTCACAATGAAGCTGCAGCGACGATAGTAAAAATGCAACGATATAGGGCAGCGAGAAATTCAAATATTTAGTATATCTTAGTTGCTTAAAAACATGTTAAATGTAAATATGCACGTAGGCATATTTTTCATGAAGCGCTAGCACGCTTCATCAAATATGCCTACGTGACAAGTCTGTGTGATTCACACACCAAAAACTCACACAAAACTTAAAAACATTCCTTCAAGAGACGCAACTGCTTCTACTGTAAGTGCGATTGCTCTATCACACTCGTCATGCTCGTGTAGAACAATCTCAACTAAATTTGAAATAATAAGAAACACACAAAGATTTGTAATTAAACAGACAGAGACAAAGGGCTTAATTTCTCGTGTGAATCGTGTACTAAGTATGTTGTTAAACGTTCCCCTCGCCATTCTCATTGTACTCGGGAAAAGTTTACCATTTATACTTATTCTGTGGCAAACTTCAATTTAAAGTAAAAGTGTGTGTATAAAAATACCAACAGATAAAGTCAAAATGTGTGAAAAATATTTATTTAGGAATAAATACAGGACCCCAGGGTGCTAATTAGCACCTGTTAATAACTTCTAACACAAGCTGAACATATGGCAAACAAAATGATTAGAAAACACTGGACTACTTATTTTCATATGGCTTAATTTATTTAAAAATCAAAATATGAATTTTATTTTTCCTTTTACAAAGATTGATTCGATTTATAATTTTTTTTTATGAAAAGGGGCATCATATTTAAATAGCAATTTACTTAAAAAGGGAAAAATGACTTTGTTAAAATTCTTTTCAAGAAATTTTACTATTAAAATATTTAATCCAATAGATCAGTTATCCTTCCTTAAATAATGTTTATGAGATGGAGGAGAATGGGACTATTTTTCATTTAATACTAAAAGTCAGTGTGATTGAATGTAATTGAAAATTAATTGTGAATAACATTCTTTAAATTACAATTACTTGTAATTGAAAATTTGGCCAATGACACATTACTTTCAATTACATAAAAATTTGTAATTAATTACACTCAATTACCATTTCACATTACCATTACCCCATCCCTGGACATTAACAGTGACCTTAATAAAGTCCTTATAATTGTTTTAAAAAAGAAATTGTTCCCATGAATATTCATGGAATTAATTAAAGCGAATTGAAATGTTTTTGACGTAAGTCATTGTGACGTGGAAAACCCAGGTTATACGAATAATTTTTTATCAAAATGACGCATTACAACCATTATTTTTTTTCAGAGTATGGAATGGATAATTTTGTTTTTTGTGATTTTAAAAGAAAATAAGACTTTGGAAGTTCCTTTGGATTATAAATTTTTATATTTCTAAATACCTTACTGTAGCGTTCTTATGTTAGGTGAAGCAGAACAAATGTCGTTATTTTTTTAACTATGGTACTAAGATATTGAAGTGCAGTGAGGCATGAATACATGTTATACGACCCTTGGAAAACCCTGAATTAAACAAACCATGCCAACTTGATGTTACTTTTATTCCCGTTACATGTAAATCGACTGGATAATTTCACATTTTCAAAAATTATACAATATTAGGGCCCCACTTGGCGGGCGCCCGATAGTGATCAGTCTGTCCGTCCATCCGTCCGTCTAGCTGTACATACATCCGTCCGAGATATCTTGTCCGGAGCATATCTTCTCTCTCCTTGGCCCAATCTGGCTCATACTTCACCCACACAGTGCCTTTGGGTAACCAGTGTGCAGTGACCTTGAACCATGTTTTTAGGTCAAAGGTCAAGTTCATAGCAGAATTTTATGAAAATCCTTGTCCGGAGCATATGTTCTCTCTCCTTGGCCCAATCTGGCTCAAACTTCACCCACAGAGTGCCTTTGAGTAACCTATGTGCAATGACCTTGAACCATGTTTCTAGGTCAAAGGTCAAGGTCATAGTATAATTTTATGAAAAATCCTTGTCAAGAGCATATCTTCTCTCTGCTTGGACCAATCTGGCTATTACTTCACTCACACAGTTCCACTGGTCAATGGATGTGCAGTGAACTTGGTCGAAGTTTATAGGTCATGGTCAGAATTAGCCTCTCTATTTAAAATCTTTATTTGGTGCATAAAATTCTGGAGAAGCCCCACCCGAAAAGGAAAATTGCCCAAATTCAAAAATACTTTTTTTACTTTTACTTTTACTTTTTGGGAAAGAAAATTACAATTTTTAATTTGTCAACAAGTTTCTCAGATGGAAGTTTTGTTTACTGATGACTATGCCCCCCTCCCCTTTGAAAAGAAAACTCAAGGAACCACTCTTACGTCCAGAAAAGGTTGTTAGCGTTCAAAAGAGGAAAAAAGATTCCAGTTGATAATAAATTAAATATGCTTGTAAGTTTTTTGTTTTTGTTTTTACAAATTAGAGATGATTTTACCTTATGGACTAGAGGCAACAAATTTAGTCACTCGAAAGATTCTGAGTATCAGCGTTGGAGAAACTTGACTTTTATATTAATGTTTAAACAATGAATGATAGATTTCTGAAAGGTTCAAAATGAATGCCGATGGTACTTGCCTTTTTTTTTATCGGGAAAATTAAAAAGATTCCACATTTTGAGAAAAATAAATACTACAATTTATTAGGCACAAATAGTATGGCATACAAGGTACACTGTACATGTAATGGAAAAATCTGTAATTTTTCATGATGATGCATATTTTATATTATTTTAATGATTCTTAATAATTTAGTTGACTAGTCCATCATGTATGCCGAGTTACATATATAT
>PRKT01000027.1:833934-868934 GCA_003671525.1 Saccostrea glomerata
AACATTGCCTCTTTCGTTAGTCAGCCACTTATGCGTGTACAGTACAACCTATACATGTACATGCATAAAACCCGTTCCTCCTGCTCACCACGGGGAGGTGAAAGTAGGACTTTGAACAGGATGGGTTTTTTTAAAATTAAAATCAACAAATAATTCGTCGAGGTCTGTTTTGCAGCTGCCTTTGCAACTCTTTTCAACGCATCTCCACAATTTTGAGTTTTTGAAAGTCTTATTTTTTTTTTAAATTTATAAACTAAATCGATAAGTAATCCGGCATTCCCTCGATTTGTAACAAACTTCTCAATGGTGTCCATAATGTTTAGATGACGCTTAATAATTAAATTTCGACTGCAGAATTATTTATATATATGTACTCATTCTGATTAGATAGTAAGTGAATTCTGTTGATTAGAACTCATGTAAACCGAATTATACCTGGCTAAATCGATATGTAGCGGTTATGAGTTGTGTTTGACTGATTCAGTATGTAGCGGTAATGAGTTGTTTTTTGCCGGAAAAATGTAGCGGTAATGATCGGTCGAAAATCTGACAAAATGTAGCGGTAATGAGTTGAAATTTTTGGCAATGTAGCGGTAATGTTGACCTCCCACATTTACAATAACATTTCTTTTCTTAGACCTTTACTTTTAGAGTTTAGTCAGATGGTATGTTACAAGTCGTTAATATTTTATAATAAGTAGATTTAAGATGCATGCATGTTTTCTACAATGTCCACAAAAATTCATATGATTTTTCATTTAAGTTCAATTATATGTGACCGTATGTTTCTGTTTTTTGCTCATGTGCAATGCAGCGGTGTCAAGTACTTAGTCCTGAGACTGAGGATATTGTTTGTACGAAAACGCAAATTACGCCCGACTAAATATTGGCGTAATCCGTGCATGCCGTGGACACAGTGTTACAACGCACTTTGAAAATTTACGCACTTTGAAAAAAAAATTTCAAAGTGCGTTAAATTTGGGACCAAGCTAACTCACTTTGAAAAATTAAATTTCTTTTCAAAGTGCGTTAATATCGACCATGTTAACGCACTTTGAAAAAAATATAAAGCTTGATCAATATTCTTAGAAAATATCGGTAAATGATAAATGATTGACCCTGGTTGGATAACTTTTAGGGAATAAGGTCACTTCAGGACCTGAGATATTGACGTTTTAAATATTTTTGGTTTTGATAAATATTATAAAAGAGAACGGTTTTTTATAGACAAAAAAGAGAGATTATTGTTTAAAACCATTATTTTGTTTCTTTTTAAAAAATTCTAGTCTGTTATAAGTAGATGTAGGGGGAAGATATTTTTGGGCGAAATCAGTATATTTTGATAAGAAAATAACTTGGGTTCCCTAAGGTTGAATTTATCCATACTTGTAAATATATACGGTCTACTTAAAGTGTATATACTAGTATTGCATATGTCTCCTTAAGGTATATATTGCATATGTCTCCCTAAGGTATAAATATTGCAAATGTCTCCCTAAGGTATATATATTGCATATGTCTCCCTAAGGTATAATATTGCAAATGTCCCCCTAAGGTATATATATTGCAAATGTCTCCCAAAGGTATATATATTGCATATGTCTCCTTAAGGTATATATTGCATATGTCTCCCTAAGGTATATATATTGCATATGTCTCCCTAAGGTATATATATTGCAAATGTCTCCCTAAGGTATATATATTGCATATGTCCCCTTAAGGTATACAATATGCTTTTTAAATATTAGGGGGACACCAAATAATATATATCTTTAAAAACTAACGTTTTCTAAATATTCTTTGTGAAAAACTCAAAATTGTTCTTTGTAATATATAATTTTGCGCTTAAAATATCACAAAGTAAAAGATTAAAAAATATACAAAATGTCCCCTTAAGGCAGAATATTATGTCTGGTACCCCTTATGTAGAAAGCAGATATATATATATATATATAAACAAACTGTAATTTATTTTCTGAAAAAAAAACGAATCAGAATTAAGCAGTTTGAATATTTTACGAAATTCGATTGAATATGACGTCATTTTAAATCGCCATTTTGAGCTAATTAACACATCTTAAATTTAAACGACTAAATTTTCCAAAATAAAGTGATGATATTAGTGTTCTTTTGGAAATTTACGTAGATGTGCTACGCTCAGTAAGGTATTCACAAATCCTTTCTCCTATGTAAACGACATTAAGAAATAATTTGAAAAAGAAATGAATATCCGCCATTTTGAATTTCCATTTTGACTTTTAACTTACAGCTGCACCATTAGTCAGTTGTAGAATAGTGAGATGTAGAGAAAAAAATACAAATCTGCAGTGTATGGATATATGCAAATGTAAGATCCTAAACAAAGCAGGATACAGAACAATGGACAAAAAAATCTGAGAAAATTCGAATTAAGTGTAGAAACGACTATATTTTCTAAGTTAAACTAATAATGGTAGCATTCTATTATCATTTTTTATACTTGTATTACACTAAGTGAGATATTCACACATTATTTCTCCTTTTTGAACGATATTCATAGAAAATTAGAAAAATTTGATATCCGCCATTTTGAATCGCCATTTTGACCTATTTAACGCCATTTTCATGAAGGCCAGCATATTTATTCGGATTCAACATACTCGAAATAGCTTAAAAAACTATGCTGGACCAAATAATAATTATTTGCCGTTAGAAGTATTTTTTCTTTAAATCGGACCAGACTACGCGTAGTTCTCAATTTTTTATTCAAAGTTGAACAAAAAGAAATTTAAAGTGAAAAATATTTGTAAAGAATAATAAGGATGGTTTCATTAGGGTAGAATTTTGAACATCACAGAAGGGTTACAATTTCTTTATACTCTAAAAATTTATTATTTGCATCATTTGCAACGAAATGAGGTCAAAAAATATATACCAATCCAGGCATCCAATTTTTTTCTTCATCTGTCCTTAAAAACAGACCCATCCTTCACTATATTTAGGACTCAATGTAGCAGTTTTTCTATATGACTCTCAGAATGGTTTGGAGGGTAGTGCCAAAAAAAAAGAATTGAGTGTTTTAATTAGTCAAAAGCAATTGTTTTTTAGGTAATAAGAAAAGCTATTGATCAAATAAACATGATTATAATAATGCTTTCTTTTCATGGTTGGATTGAAGCGTCGTTTATAAACTGTTTCAATTTACTTTCATAAAAAGAGGAAAAAAATAGTAAATGCAAATTGTGATGCCTCTGTTCTATGTTTCAGGTCGGGTGTACTGTGATTACAGCATTGTTACATTATCTGTTCCTTTTTGTTTTCTTTCTAATATTGGCCCTTGGGTTGTACTCTTTCAGTGGCATTTCACTGATCAAAATATCATTTTCAAAAGCAACAACATTTCAAAGTAAAACCAATTTCTTCGGCAAAATCATTTGGGGAATTGTAACTGGTGAGTAAAATGTTATTTTGTCGATGGAAAAAACCAAAACACAAATGACAATTAAATCGCTATTGAAGATCTTTTAGTGTGTTAAAAGGATACTTAAATAAAAGTAATCTTACTTTATTTTAGTTTTGCCAGCGTTTATAACTGCAACAAAATTTGGAGTTGTATATTCCTTGAACAAGGACTACCACTCAAAGACCAGGTAAAATCTTTATAAATTTATCTGTTAAGATTGGTATTGAAAGCCATATTAATTGTTTCAACGCTTTCTACAGTTGCTGGTTATCACTTGAAAGTGGGGCTTAGTATGGCTTCGTTGGACCTGTAGCTTGCATCGTTCTGGTAGATGTTTTTTATTTCATATAATTTTTTATGCCCCCCTTCGAAGAAGGGAGGGCGTATTGCTTTGCTACTGTCTGTCGGTCGGTCCATTTAGTTTCCGTTCATTTTCTTCATAACCGTTGCACATACTGAAATGAAATTTGGTATACAGGTATATCAGATAAATATCTAGGTCAAGTTCTGTTTTGGGTACGATCGCACCATGATTGACAGTTATGCCCCTTGGACTTAGAATAATTCCAATTATTTGCAGTTTCCGTTCATTTTCTTTGAAGAAGTTGCACATATTGAAATGGAATTTAGTAAACAGCTTAGTCAGATGAATATCTAGGTCAAGCTTTGTTTTGGGTACGATCTCAGCATAATTTACAGAGTTATGCCCCTTGGACTTCGAAAAATTCCAATTATTTGCAGTTTCCGTTCATTTTCTTTGAAGAGGTTGCACATTTTGAAATGGAATTTAGTATACAGACTAGTCAGATGAATATCTAGGTCAAGTTATGTTTTGGGTATAATCACACCATTTTTGACAGAGTTATGCCCTTTTGGACTTAGAAAAATTCCAATTTGTGGGGGAGGGGGGCATAAGTGTTTTACAAACATCTCTTGTTTAAAGTATGATCAAGGTTGAACAATGCATATTTTATTTTTTTTGTAAAGAAAAGCCCCTGGTCATGGGTTTATGATAAATTTCATTTATTTTTATCGTTCCTGTGCTTTCAATTTATTTGCGAAACGATCATGTACTTCTTCTTTTAAACAAAGTGTATGGCGCGAACTTGGTAAGACTTGTTGATAGTGTAACTATCTTCATTTTTTAAATTTTTACTAATTTCAGATCAATATTGTCATTGTTATTATCCTCCCAGTGACTCTTTGCTCCATTGGATTCACACCACAAGATAAGAGGAGGAACAGGATATTGTAAGTCAGTTTGGATTTTAATTAAAGGAATAATACCCCTCTGACATTTGTAGAGGCCCATATTTGCTCCGCTACTAATTTATATTGTTTTAGTGAATTTTTTTCATGATTACTGTATGTTTGATGCATATTTCATACATGTGGTGACTTATGCGTACTCAAACAGGGTTAAAATAGAAACAAAAGAATAATATTTGGTGACTTATTTATAAGTAAATCTGTCGCGCCAGTAAATGTTTTAAATGAAAACACGGATTTATAAAGAATGCTTTGCCATGTTTTGTGGACTAGTTTTACTGAATATTAAAAGTTGAAAAAGGGCTTATCTTATAAGTAATTCAAATGTATTATGTTAGAGCCGGAATGAAGTCCATCTGTACTCTGTTACTTGTTCTGGGTGTCACGTGGTTGTTTGGCCTCTTGTCCATTAATGAGGATGTGGTCGTTTTTCAGTATATATTTTCTCTGTTGAATTCCTTTCAGGTATTTATTTTTAAAATTGAAATTTAAATTTTATGGAAAATGTTAAATGTTTTGTAGCTGGATTGGGAATATTATAACAGAAGCAAATATCTAGCAAATATATCGACAACATATGGAGAAATGTTACCATATTTCTTCTCTGACAGGATGGTTAATTAATGTTTTTAACATTGTAAAAATATGTCACTTTTATTTGATAAATAAGAGTCCTTTACTATTGAACATGTAGTTCATAGCACGACTAAACCATCAAATAATTAGATAATCTTTTGTTATATAATTTCTACTCATATCTTTTAAGGGGCTTTTCATTTTCATCTCCAAATGTCTTTTAATTAAAAGGTAAGGGCAGTAAACAACAGAGAAATGGTGATATTTTTTATCATTTTTTTTCAATTCTTGTCAGCAAATACAATATGCTGGATAAACAAAAAGAAAATTCTATGCTTCAGATCAAAAAGTCACTTATTGAAAGAATACATAAAAAAGATTCAGAACTTTGGAGAAGTAGGCTTTCTACATTTCTGAGCAGCAATCAACTGTCCATGAAAACAAAAAAGTTTTCCACATCGTCTAAAGTGAGTATTTTGTAGATACAAGAGATGAAACAAATACATGTTTAATTTTAGATCAATTTAATCTTATACAATCATGCATATGATGTCATCGTCTATCATATTTTTGAAACGTAATGCATCGGATGATACCGTTGATGTTTATATCTATCTGATAAGGTAAACAATACAGACAAATCAATTGTATGTGCTTTCAGTTGGAATAGAATCAAGAAGACATGAGTAAGTTATTTCTAAGATGAGACGAAATTTTAACATTAAAGTTTATTGATATTAAAGATCCAATCTGAAGAAGAAGGTTCTATGAAAGAAGTAAGCGTAGGGAATCGCATTAAGGTATCTTCTAAAATACATGATTTATCTTTTAATAACATCTTGGTTACTTCTATTAACCTACTTAAACTGTGGAAATTTGTAATTTTAATATTTTTTTCAGTTTCTTTTGAATTGAGAAATTAATCATATAAAAGCAAAATTCAAATGTAAACAGTGAAAATAAATTTGATATTTCAGGGTATTTCTTTCAAGAGTAGAGACAGCGCTAATATAGCTCTAAAACAATTATAGACAGTTGATTACAACATTAAAATGAAAAATGTCCACTCATAAGAAAAAAATAAAGAAGATCCTTTGAAGAAACTTTCATCCCCAATGCAGCATATTATAGAAAACAACTGATGCTATCGTGAGCCCAGTGGAAGCTCATTTATTTCCTAATCTGGGCTCTGGGATTAACTCCCGTTCAAACTTTATCAAAGAAAATGACAAGGGTACCACGTCCTTGGCAAAAGAAGTACAATTTATGCATGGGACTTTTTAAAATGGCCTAATGAACATAGGTTCCATGTAGAGTTTGACACTACTAAATTTCTCTGACTGCCAAGTATATGTCCAAATTGTAGCTCCTGACGTTCAAATTCTCACAATGATGTAAAACAACCAACAAACAATCAGTCAGTTATTATTGATGATTAGCAGTTTTAATGTTTAAAATTTCAACACTCTTAATTCTTTAAAAAATACGCTAATTTTATTTGTACGTATCTTTTTAGAAAGGTAATTTTAAATCGATTAGTTGGCTACAATTAAAATAATCTACCTTTGTAGTTTTTAACTTGAATTTTATCTGCATGATTATATTCATATAAAATTTCTTTGGAAAGTGTTTTAACAGACAACAGTCCAAGAGCAACAGTTTACCTTCAGGTACAGCAAGATATATATTGCTTAAACTCCAGTCTTTTGAATATTGTTTGTTATCTCCATAAGTTTCTTTAACTATTTGTCATACCTTCTCTTACGAAAGAAAATTAAAAATCAACTACTTCATGTAGTATTTGTTTCAATAAAATGAAATGTATGGAGATAGCGAACAATATTCAAGCTCAAAAGTCATAAAAACAATATTAAAAAAATGGAACAGATCCGAATATTTCACGTTTTATCTTATTTAAATTACATGGTGCTCATTTAAATTGTTTGTAGAATTAGATGAAAACCTCTAATTAGAAAAAATGCTAAATAACCAAATAAATATTTATTATTTCTAAGAAACTTATGTAGAAGCTACCAAGTCCTTCTTAGCTTTATAGCTATGTATATACTCATTTTTTTTTTTAATTTCGTCAATTTAGATCCAATTATTGCAAATCTTGGTGCGATAAATGAATAAAAGAAATTCTTGAGTAATATTTCCCATACTGGAATTATGTAGACTCTATATAATCATAACAAAAGTTCATAGTCTATGGGAGCTTACTGAAACGAACAGCTATAAATTATTTTTTAAAATATATCGTCTCGGTTTCAATTCATAAAATTCAATATAAGTTCATTCTAAATTACCCTGTGAATAATAGCCAAATAATTATAACAACACACGGACGACCAACAGGTGTAGTGTTATTTATGTAAACACCCAATAAATACCTCCATGCCAGCTTATGGCCTTCACGGTTTCCAGGTAAGTCCAGACTACATCAGTTTTACGCATGATTGGCGTGTATACACGCGCAATCAAAACTTCGAGAGATAGAGAGTAAATTTCAATGAAATATATGTAACGGGACCCAGGTTTTGGTTCGAGAGATAGAGAACTTCGAGAGATGGAAGTTCGAGAGATCAGGAGTAAATTTGCTTAGTTAAATAAAGGGAAAAAACGGGACCGGAGGTTCACTTCGAGAGATAGAGAACTTCGAGAGATCGGAGTTCGAGTCATCGAGAATCACCTGTACGAGATTCGAAATTCGAGATTCGGAATTCGAGTTTCGAAATTCAAGATCCAAACTAACCAATCAAAAGCGGCTTCAATATTTGATTACTCCCCTTTGTTACGTTTCTACTACCAAGAAATCGTTAAATATATTTATAACAAATGGATCATTTGCTAAAATGATGATGCAAGAAAAATGTTTTATGTATGAAAACGAAATAAAAATAAAATTTGGAATACATTTTGAAAAATACATATATAATCTTATTTTTCTAATTAAACAAAATAGTAAATACGTATATATGGAATACTATATGGTCTTATCATTGACTTGCGGAACAAGTAGGTTAACTAATTTTTATCAGATCAATGCTGAGGGAGAATATTGCATTTGATTATAATTAGATATGAAATATTATGAATCGTATCTACACTGCACAGTAATACAAGGGTATATATTTCATAACATTTATAAAGGGTACATTTGTGCAGTGAAACTTGACTGCTGAATAGAACTGTAGCGTTATAAGGTTTCACGAGTATATTTTAGTCTTTGGTCATAAGACTAAAATATAACACCATAACGCTATATATAGTTCTGCACCTGATTTAGACACATCTACTATTTGATATAAAATAAAATAAATGCCGCATTTATCTTAATTCATATTGCGAAGCTGTATTGTAGATAAAATTAAAATTTTTAATTAATTCAAGAAATCAAAGCCTTAGATGAAGATAAGTAATTAAATACTTAATTTATATGTATTTCCTCTATCAGGAATACGAACGCGATTTTTGTTTATCAATACTACGTCGCCTTTCAAGTTTTAAGCCTTTCAGTGTGTTGGAAAAATGGGCAGGTGGGGTGGAAAGGGGTGGGGTTATTGTTAATCACTTATTTATAAATTTAATTTTATGTCATCAACCCCGTATACAAGGTAGACAATACAAAAGTATATATACTCCTGATATATGTATTCTATATAATATTAAAGAATCCATGATATAAATTGAAGTGTATCTTGCTGATAAAAAATCTAATGATTATCTAAATTTCCTTCTAATATATATAACACTCTTTCTTGCATTGTAATTTAATTAAATGACTCATCTGTTATAAATATTAAACGATTTCTTGATAGTAAAATCATAATAAAGGGAAGTAATCAAATCTTGAACCCGCTTTTGATTGGTTAATCTGGATCATGAATCTCGAAACTCGAATTTCGAATCTCGAATCTCGTATTTCGAACTTTGAATCTCGAATGAGCCTTCTGGATCCCTCATTTCTCTATCATACAAAGTGTCGAGCAAAGGTCCTGATTTGTAGCATTTTCACGGACATCTCTTTATAATTGAAATATTCTCGACTTGGACGTAAAACAACATACAATCAATCATTCTTCATTTAATGCACCTGTTTATTGAATTTCTAGCAAGGTCATATTGAGATTTCATTTAGATAAGTTCACTTCTTTGTTTTAATTAGGATACATTTACTGCTCTTTACAATTAATTGTTAATGCTTATCATAATTAAGCGAATTTTCCAATTTTCCAATATAAAATGTCAATTTTTCCAATTCCTAAATAGATCGAAGATAATTTAACTTAGCTTGCAGATATCATAAAAGAATGCTTCAATACATCCAGCTAACTTATCATTAAACTTTTACATATACGTGACTTGTTTGACAATATCATCCATACTTACATAACATGTAAATTAAAGATGGAAATTACAATCAGTATTCAAGTTCGAAAACTCATTAAAGTTATACAAATAAGGATCAAAGTAAACAAGACTCTCTAAACCATCAGAGGTGGAATCAGGTGCCACGGAGAAGTAAGCATCTCCTGTAGGCAAATCATACCCGCCGTGTGCTTTTTGTCATGATATGGAAAGCCAAAATAATCTGTAGAAAATTTAATATATAAACAATGATCTAGCAATAAGTATAAATATAACTTCGGTAAGCATTCGAGTTATTGAATGATTTTATTTCCTGACAAAGTCATTGTATAGGCCATGTAACTTGTTGAATGATATCTTCAGGCGAGACTCTTAACATTCTTATCCAATCTGTTTGTATGTGGAAAGCTGAGTGAGAGCTAGAGATATTTACTTCTGCTTCAGGTGAAATAACAGGAACAATGAAAAGTATAAAAACAATGCATAATTCTCAAGTATATTGATTTTATTTATTTAAAGATATTTAGATTCTCTTGTAAGTTTTCAAGAATCGCTGCATTCGAAAGGAGGGATTTTCCCAGTTACAATTGGATAGTAATTTTTGAGAAGAATTTTTTCTGTGGTGTCCACTGAAGTTGCTGCTAGGCCATCTTCTGAATTCTTCGACTGTTTCATCAAAAATTTGATCGTATGTTCTATAGAATAGAAAAATATATTAGAAACATTGAAAACACAATCTTTCATTTTTTCATTCATGTAATTCACAAGAGTTCAATGATTCAACAAGAAGTCAAATGACAAAGGACTTACAATTATCATGACAAATTCTCCTCTTGAAAAATAATACGCTATTTTTCATTTGACATACTGTTCAGTAGTCCATCTTTTTCGTGTGATTAACAATGAAATACATAGTAATAAAAAAGTATGTGAGCTTAAAAAAAATCTATCAAACAACACAAATTTGGAGCAGAGCAAAGGGTGTTTGGACCAGGTGACATGGATCAGTGAACGTTCCCTGTCGAGCGGCCACACCACGCCGTACACTCCCCATCATTATCGGGAAACAGTAGAACAATCCATCGACAATTCAGGAGTAAAAAATGGCGTTACAATTACCCGAAAAATCCATCAACTGAATGATACTAGGAGACTGTTTTTGATGTCAAAGCCATTGCATAGATTTGAGATCTTATGAAATGATGATTTTGAACGAGACTATTTTCAAAGAGAACGCTTCATCAACCTGTTTTGTCATAATTAACTCGTTTTAGAAATTGTTCAACAAAAGTAAAAATGACAAAGGGCATACATCCAAAGGTAAAGGTTGCCCATGCTTTACAACTGACACCACTGATTTAGGTAAATTTTCTGCTATGATTTTTGCCAGAATTTCTTTCATATTATATATAAAGAGAGATTTTGTATCCCATAACAAAATATCAAAGTTTCAGAAAAATTGAATCTGAGGAAAAAATTGGCCTATATATTGGGTCCTACCTTAAGTGAAGAAAGGTCGTACAGATCGATGTAATGGACTTTTGAATAAAAAGGAATTATCAATATTAAATTTTTTAAATAGTTTTTGTGGATTCATTTTTTATTTTACACTTTGAAACTTATGGAGATAACGAACAAGATAGAAAAGTCCATAAGATAATACAAAATAGGAGCAGAGCAAATACAGACCTCAAAAACATAAATGGTGGAATCAGGTGCCATGGAGGAGAGACCAACTCCTGCTGACAGGCCACACCCGCCGTGTGTTCATTGTCTTGATCAGGAAAGAACGAAAAATTCCGTCGTCAATTTAGTGTATAAATAATGGATTAACAATAAGTTAAAAGAAAAATTGTCAAACAAAAATTGTCAGTCAGCATTTGACTCAATCTTAATTTGTATTTACTAACAAGGTCATTGTATCGACCATAGAACTTACGAAAAGATTACTTCAAACGCTACTGCTTAAATTCTTGTTTTATCAACTTCTTTGTCAATAATTTACCTCGTTTTAGAAATTGTTTATTCATAGAGCATGCTCTTGAGTATCGAATCAACTGAGATATATACATGTAAACTCCGTATGCAGGTGATGAAGGTATATTTCTGTATAAGTAAAGGAAGTTGACGATAGAAAAGTTAGTTATCATGTTTGGCATAGAGCTTGGTTGTTAGATAATCATTAACGTCTTTTCAAATAAAATATCTAAATATGAAACGAATGTGTCACACTCTGTGGTATCTTTTTTCTCAAGCTCCCTGGGATATTTCTAGAATAAGTAAAGTACGTCTGAAGTTTTCAGTTTACAGTAGTTCTATTTAAGGAGTTAAGGGCTTGGTAAAGCATTCGCTAGACTCGATCAATGACTCTTTGTTTGAAATGATTTTTAATAAGTTTTAAACCAGTGCAAAAATGAGAGACTACTTTTGTTCTACTGAAATGTTACAAAATTTAAACAAAGGTATTTTTTCCTGAGTGAGAATGAGGACTGTGAGTATATTTTAGATTTCCAGGAAGTATTTAAAAACTTCTACTCAACTACAGTGTTATAAAAGATCCTGCAAACAAGGATTATATTGTTGTATTCCTTGTCTGCTGAAAACATAACACACTGTTTGTGTTAGCTTTCAAACTCTTTCATTACGTCTAACTTAATGAAAATGGCAGAAAACGGGGTTTGCATTTTGCCGTCTAATTTTCTAATACTAATCGTTTACACATAAATTGTAAATTGGCAAATAGTAGAACCTATCGTGAATGCTAACATAAGCTTTTCTGTGTCAAATTTTAACAACATGGAATTAACATGACTTTCAGTATTTCGTACTTATGTTTTAAAGGCTTCTCAGAGAATATTGCAGTGTACTCTGTGGTTTGACCTCTCTGAAGTACAGATGTCTTAATTAAAAAATGACGTCAAGTCACTGAAAAACTGAGATGTTATAATTGAGAAATTGTAATTAGCTCAACACCTTTTCAATCTGCATATAAAATAAAGAGTCAAAAAGCTAGTGAAAAATAAACGTTTGACTTTTTGCATAGCTGTGTATGGAGATTGAATTTATAAAAAGTATAAAAATAGACCTGGTGAAGGTGCAAAATGAGGTGAAAATTTTTTATGTATAGATCTGTAAGAGGAGTTTCTCTTCTAAATAAAGTTTGCTTGGGAAAAATGTGTGATGGTTTTGTTTTAATACAGATGTCGACATTGAGTATAAAATAAAACAAAATAAACTGACCCAAACCAGGCCCCGAGACCATAAATTGAGAACAAACTTAAGTCAAAATGTCAAATCAATATAACTTAAAAAATAATATTAATAATTAAGAAATAAAACTTTTACTATATAAACTTTAACTATATATATTTGAATTGGAACATTCTACAAATCTACAACTTCTTGGTAACGTACAGCCCATAGCCAAAGTATCTGCGATATACTGAAATAATTTGTATTACTTTTTTAACATTAACCAATTATATGATATCGAGATAACGAACCGTATTTCAGCTCAAAAGTCCATTAAACAATACCAAATAAGAGCAGAGCAAACATGGGCCTGCCGGTCGGTCACACAAACCGTGTCACGATCGGGAAATAAGAAGAATTCAGTATGTAAAGATTGTACTTACATTAAGAATGAAAAAATCAGTAAGCGTTTGGGCCAGTGATAAATTGTATTTGCTGACAAGTTCATTGTATCGTCCATAGAACTTACATGTACGAAATGATGACATTGTTTCCTCAACTTGTTTATCATTAATTTACTTCGTTTTAGAAATTTTACATACGCTGAGCATGCTCTTGCGTATCGAATCAACAGAGAGATATAAACCCCACGTGCAGGCGATGAAGGTTTATTGCTCCATAAGTAAGGAAAGTTGACGATTGAAAAGTAAAGTCATCATGTTGATTGTAAAGCTTGATTGAAAGCTATAGATTGAACTGAAAGATCGGGGGTTTCTGTGATTAGGTTCTTTTGTGTGTAACTTAAGAGGTCAATGTGGTAGGGAATAAGATAAGTTTACCAACAGTGCTTAAGTACTATTTTTTACTTCGTTCACGAGATAATAGTTCCAGATGGGGACAGAAACAGGCAAGAAAAAAGTGTACTATCCATTGAGGAGTACTAGTGTAAACTAGTTCTTTTGTCAATCCCTCATCAGTATATTTTTCTCGATAAGGGACAACATAGTTTATCTGTCGATTTGTTTTATTTTAATCGAATATTTTTAGCATTGAATTTATACTCAGGCGACCTTTAAGTTCTTCATCACCTTATGTCTCCTATTGCGTATTGAAAAGGATAATATTCTGTTTTTAATAACAAAAACATATTTTATGCCTCTTGTTACAAATTATGATCTGGAAAGGCGTGAAACTAACAAACTAATCAGTAATATTTTGAAATTGACGGAAAATAAGCATATTTGTCGTATTTTGTGAATAAACATATGCCGGTGTTTTAAAATCATTGTTCGTTTTCCGTTGATTTTGATAATGAAAAAAACCCACATTTTTTACCATTTTTTAGAATTATCTCTCTTTGTTTTCCCAAATAAGTAATGTTTTATGAAAATCCATATAATTATCTATAAAAATATTAAAAATTCATAAAATATGTTAACTTTTGAAAATTGACTTGGAAGTAGGTGGGGGAACAATACCATCGTTCGCAGTTCTTTAAAAGAGGTTTATTGAAGGTCAAAATTATCAAAAAAGTTTTCGACCACACAAGGAAAAGCGCGTAAAGTACCGGTATTCAGAGATTGTGTAGTAGTAAAACAATAATACATTCATTGCTTACCAACTTTACTTTATTTTTAATGCGGAAGAAATAAACGCCAAAGTTTTGATAAAATTCAAGCGCAAAAAAAGCTGATTTGTTGTGAAATAAAGGAGACATTAATTCAGTTTATCGAATATAGTGTCTTTTTGAAGAATTAGTCAATTCTTAAGATCATGCCGAAAAACCAACTCACGTTGTTAATTTTTTTGACTGGTCTGTATTTTCATTATCATTCATCAATAAAATTCTCCATCTAGACTCTATCTCTCCTATTTTTTTCTCAATCTTTTTATGTTTTAATTTCATTTTCAGGCATTTATTCCATATCTGAAGTTTTCAGCTCATGGGAAACCTGTTCAGAAAATGGAGTTTCATACATGTTTGAAGAACAGAAAGTTGATTGGAATGAGGCAGCAAGGCGATGCGAATTTGCCGGTGGATCTTTAGCTATTATTCAGTCGTATTTTGATGAGAATTGTATCGTTAGTAAGTAAATACTGCTATCTTTGATGAAAACATTTGTATTTTAGAGAAATTGTTTTTTGTGGAGGGAGACAAACTTAAAACAATTGTAATCCGAGAGTTTTCTAATATTGCAGGAAGACTAAAACAAAGTGTTGGTCCCTATTTTATTGGAGGTACAAAATCCTCCTCTGGAGTTTGGACATGGACGGATGGCACCCCGATTACTCAGCCAGCATATTGGGCCAAAGGTGATGTTTATTTTGTTAATTTCAATTCGAGTTTAAAACTGATTCTTTACCTGAAAACGTTTGTTGGCAAATCTTTAAGGTACTATGGTACTATCAGACGTACCATACTAGTCAATTTTAAATTCATTATTCAAATTAAAATACATTAAGACTTCCCTTTCGTTTCTACAAATTCAACAAAGCATATATAAATGGTAATAACGACTGGAAAATAATAATAATAAGGTTCGCAAGCCGTCAGGTACCTAGGATTAACAAAATCTGCTGTATGCCTATATATTGATCAGGCAGACGAAATATTCAGTAATTTTTTTTAAAAAATTAACAGATGGTCACCCAATATTGAGATCCATAGATAGGCCATATATGTTAACAACGTCATGTTTACAGTCAAATAATTTACGAAATGTCGACATTAAAGATGTTTTTTGAATATCCGTTACATTAATTTATATGTCAGTATCCTTCTACGGTTAAAAAAGTTGTCTTACTATTACGATTTGAATTAGTGACATTTTTAATATTTTTCTCACGTAGTTTACATCATCTCTCAAAATATTGTTGACAAATACAATCTATCATTTAGTCGATTTTTAATTTTCTTTATTCGTTTTTAAATTTATTTGTTTGAAATTGGAGATAACAAATAAAAATCCATTTAAACTTTTCAAATCAAGAGCAAAGCAAACACGGATCTGTTAAACATAAAAGGATGATGAAGAAACATAGAGGAGAGGGATAATATCTAAGATGTTATTTTCGCCCTGATTAAAAATAAAGATAGTTTAAAGATTAGGTCTTTATAAGCTACATAAAATTGACATCCAGTAATGTTATAAAACTCAACAAAGTTCATTGCCAATAAGAATGTGACGTAACATTGTACAAATTATATACATGTAAGAAGAAGAGCTTAAAAGGACCACCTGATAATTCCAGAGGAGGAATTATGTTTCAAGGAGAAGAAAACATCCCCTACTATTAATAATTAAATCATTTATGTATTTAAGACATCACTAATGATTTAATTGTGCGACTGGTAGAGTGTATAACATAAGTCTTTTTATGATGTTGCTCAAACCTTAAAAACAAATGTAATTAAATAAAAGGAATTAACATCGATAGTCACGCATATAAATGTAGAGATTTCTATTTTCATTTATTGTTATCTTTACAACTGCATTTTGTTTGCCATTCCCATGTCTACATAGTATGTAAAGAAAACAACTATAATATAATCAATATTTACCTTTTCATTTCATCCTTTCAAATAAAAATATATACCGGTCACGGTAGCCTAGTTGTAGAGCGTTCGCTTCGTGATCGGGAGGCCCGGGTTCGATTCTCGATCGCGGCGCCGCGTCATACCTAAGACGTAAACAAAGGTAGTGACTGTTCCTTCGCCAAGCGCTCGGCACTAGAAGTGAAAGTCACGGGTCTTTCGGATATGACCTTAAAAACGTAGGTCCCGTGTCACGGTAGGCGTTGGCACGATAAAGAACCCTCACTGCTCAATGGCCCTGAGTGCCGAGTATAGGTCTAAATTTGAAGCCCTTCACCGGCATCGGTGACGTCTCCATATGAGTGAAAAATTCTCAATAGGGACGTTAGTAGTATAAGGGACCTAGATGGGTGGGTCAACTGAGTGCACTTTTGGGTCTGGGGGGGAAACAATACAGACAAATCAATTGTATGTGCTTTCAGTTGGAATAGAATCAAGAAGACATGAGTAAGTTATTTCTAAGATGAGACGAAATTTTAACATTAAAGTTTATTGATATTAAAGATCCAATCTGAAGAAGAAGGTTCTATGAAAGAAGTAAGCGTAGGGAATCGCATTAAGGTATCTTCTAAAATACATGATTTATCTTTTAATAACATCTTGGTTACTTCTATTAACCTACTAAACTGTGGAAATTTGTAATTTTAATATTTTTTTCAGTTTCTTTTGAATTGAGAAATTAATCATATAAAAGCAAAATTCAAATGTAAACAGTGAAAATAAATTTGATATTTCAGGGTATTTCTTTCAAGAGTAGAGACAGCGCTAATATAGCTCTAAAACAATTATAGACAGTTGATTGCAACATTAAAATGAAAAATGTCCACTCATAAGAAAAAAATAAAGAAGATCCTTTGAAGAAACTTTCATCCCCAATGCAGCATATTATAGAAAACAACTGATGCTATCGTGAGCCCAGTGGAAGCTCATTTATTTCCTAATCTGGGCTCTGGGATTAACTCCCGTTCAAACTTTATCAAAGAAAATGACAAGGGTACCACGTCCTTGGCAAAAGAAGTACAATTTATGCATGGGACTTTTTAAAATGGCCTAATGAACATAGGTTCCATGTAGAGTTTGACACTACTAAATTTCTCTGACTGCCAAGTATATGTCCAAATTGTAGCTCCTGACGTTCAAATTCTCACAATGATGTAAAACAACCAACAAACAATCAGTCAGTTATTATTGATGATTAGCAGTTTTAATGTTTAAAATTTCAACACTCTTAATTCTTTAAAAAATACGCTAATTTTATTTGTACGTATCTTTTTAGAAAGGTAATTTTAAATCGATTAGTTGGCTACAATTAAAATAATCTACCTTTGTAGTTTTTAACTTGAATTTTATCTGCATGATTATATTCATATAAAATTTCTTTGGAAAGTGTTTTAACAGACAACAGTCCAAGAGCAACAGTTTACCTTCAGGTACAGCAAGATATATATTGCTTAAACTCCAGTCTTTTGAATATTGTTTGTTATCTCCATAAGTTTCTTTAACTATTTGTCATACCTTCTCTTACGAAAGAAAATTAAAAATCAACTACTTCATGTAGTATTTGTTTCAATAAAATGAAATGTATGGAGATAGCGAACAATATTCAAGCTCAAAAGTCATAAAAACAATATTAAAAAAATGGAACAGATCCGAATATTTCACGTTTTATCTTATTTAAATTACATGGTGCTCATTTAAATTGTTTGTAGAATTAGATGAAAACCTCTAATTAGAAAAAATGCTAAATAACCAAATAAATATTTATTATTTCTAAGAAACTTATGTAGAAGCTACCAAGTCCTTCTTAGCTTTATAGCTATGTATATACTCATTTTTTTTTTTAATTTCGTCAATTTAGATCCAATTATTGCAAATCTTGGTGCGATAAATGAATAAAAGAAATTCTTGAGTAATATTTCCCATACTGGGATTATGTAGACTCTATATAATCATAACAAAAGTTCATAGTCTATGGGAGCTTACTGAAACGAACAGCTATAAATTATTTTTTAAAATATATCGTCTCGGTTTCAATTCATAAAATTCAATATAAGTTCATTCTAAATTACCCTGTGAATAATAGCCAAATAATTATAACAACACACGGACGACCAACAGGTGTAGTGTTATTTATGTAAACACCCAATAAATACCTCCATGCCAGCTTATGGCCTTCACGGTTTCCAGGTAAGTCCAGACTACATCAGTTTTACGCATGATTGGCGTGTATACACGCGCAATCAAAACTTCGAGAGATAGAGAGTAAATTTCAATGAAATATGTGTAACGGGACCCAGGTTTTGGTTCGAGAGATAGAGAACTTCGAGAGATGGAAGTTCGAATGAGAATAATGTCCGTAACTTATAAATAGATCTTCAGAAGATCGCAAGAGGGTGCAAAATGGTTCATCGACTGTTTATGGAGACTAAAGAATGTGTATCAATGAAATTTCTAACTTTAAGTCGGACTCATCCAACTTCATTTTCAGCAAAGATGAAACGTGACGCTGTTTTAGACACTTTGACGTTATAATCAATGCGCCGTAAGGTGATACAATACATGGAATAAATTCTCATAGTTTGTTTATTTATGCATATATTTATCTGAAATTTGCTCTGTATATTACTAAAATATGTACTAAATAAGAGTGAAAATTTCAGAACGCAGTGATGTTTATTTTTTACACTAGACAACTTGTTCACGATTTTACGTATAGTATAAGAATGAAGAGTTTCGCTATTGTAGTTTTCCCACAATAAAACCCAAGTCGGCCTCCTTAAAATTCATGGCATTGTCAACAGATATAATTTATCAGTAAGTCAAATTCTGACTGCCGTTTTTCATATTAATTGTTAGGCTATTATTTACACTCTGAATTGATGACGTTTTTTTTCTCGATATTTCCTGATCATGACAAGGAGCGCATGGCGAGTGTGATCGGTCGGCAGGGGATCATCACTCTTCCATGACACCTGATCCCATCTGAAATGTTTAAGTTGTTCGTGTTTGCTATGCTCCAAATTTGTACTGTTTTATGGACCTTTAAGCTTGAATACGAGGGTTGTTAGGAAAGTTCGCGGACACATTAGTTCACGGAAAATCTATTGTGCACTGTGAAATATGACCTATGTCTGAATAAATCCCTACCTTTTGTTTATTAGTATGTAAAAAATCAGGTCAATTTATTTAAATCTTGAAAATTTACAACGATTTTTGCTACAATTGTGCAATTTTTTAATTTTAATAAAAAGTCTTTGTGATGTAAATTAACGTGCGAAAAAGTAGCATGCTCATTGAAGCACTTTTTATCAAAATAAAATACATTAAGCTGTATAATTTACACAAATCACCGGAGAACACCGAATTTTGTATACTTATTGAAAAATAGGTAAAGATTTTATTTTGAAAGTTATACCGGTTTCGTGGAATTAGTGTGCTCACAATAGAACTTGTCCGTGAACTTTTCTAACAATCCTTGTACTGTTTGTAATCTCCATATGTGTGATGATTAACTTTAAAGATATTGTTTTAAGAATCCCAATGGGTATATACAAATTACTTTGAGAATTTAGAGTCATCTTTGTAAGCATTTTCAATTACTCAATGCCTGATTTTCAGAACCTGAGGATCATCAGACTACCTTAAATAAATGATTTTTAAATGATAGATTTTTACCTTCTAAATCCAAATTGCGAGGACATGCCGCTCATAAACCTACGCATGGAGTGTGTGTCAATAATATAAAAACAAACATGTACAAATGAATACTTGAATGAAAATGAAAAACTCTTTTTAAAGTAAGCTGATTTTTAAATTATATTCCTTTTTCTAGCCACACTAATTCCATACTATGAAGACATGCCAAATATGGACTCTATGTCGATAATCAAAAACATGGTATGAAATATTGTATTCTATGCATCACTGTAATTTGCTTTATAACAAGCAAGTAAATTGAATAATTTTTGTACACGTTATGGTAACCTAACAAAAAAAAAGTCTTTTAATGCAGCTCATATATTATCTATGTAATTCTTCTCCAGGCTGATTCTGCTCTCCAGGGAAATTTATCCAAGTCTGAAATAAAGCTTATGATAGATCGTGCACTTCTAAACTTACAAACAATTTCAACAGACAACGAACAAACTCCTGAAGACTTAGATATCTCCATAGATTTACTGAATAAAATCGCCGATGTCTCCCATAAGTCCAATGTTACACTGCCAAAGTCGGTATGCTATATTCATGATTCATCAGTTATTTTGAATGCAATTCGATAAAATCCTCCTCAAATAGAAATGTCATAATATCAGCCAAATGATCTATATTGTTTTAAGCTCACCTGAGCCGAAGGTTCAAATGAGCTTTGCTGATCAAAATTTGTCCGTTGTCAGTTGTTGTTGTCGGCGTCAGCGTCGTTGTCGTAAACTTTTCACATTTCCATCTTCTTCTCAAGAACCACTGCGCCAATTTCAACCAAACTTGCCACAAAGTATCCTTGAGTAAAGGGGATTTAAGTTTGTTCAAATGAAGGGCCAAGCCCTCTTCGAAGGGGAGATAATACTGAATTAATAGAAAAGTAAGGCCATCTTTTAAAAATTTTCTCCTCCAGAACCACTGGGCCAGGAAAGATGACACTAATGTGGAAGCATCCTCAGGTAGTGTAGATTCATTTTTTTGAAATCATGACCCCCTGGGGTAGGGCGGGTCCACAATGGCCGATCACAGGTTTATATACATGTAGGAATATAAAGGAAAAATCTTTGAAAATCTTCTCAAGAACCACCGGTCCATGAAAGATGAAACTCATGTGGAAACATCCTCAGGTAGTGTAGATTCAATTTTGTTCAAATCATGCCCCCAGGGGTAGGGCGGGGCCACAATGGCTGATCGAATTTTAACATAGGAATATAAAGGAAAAATCTTAAAAAATCTTCTTCTCTAGAACCACTGGACCTGGAAAAATGAAACTCATGTGAAAGCATCCTCAGGTAGTGTAGATAAAATTTTGTTCAAATCATGACCCCGGGGATAGGACGGAGTCACAATTGCTGATTACATACCGGGTACATAGGGATATATAGGAAAAATCTTTAAAAATCCTCTCCTCCAGAACCACTGGGCCAGGAAAGATGAAACTCACGAGGAAGCATTCTCAGATAGTGTAGATTCAAGTTTGTTCAAATCATGATCCCCGGGGGTAGGATTTGGCCACAATGGCTGATCAAAGTTTTACATAAGAATTTATAGGAAAAATCTGCTTAAACCTCTTCTCCAATACCACCTGGTCAAGAAAAAATGAAACTCATGTGGAAGCATCCTCAGATGCATGTAGTGTATATTCAATTTTGTTCAAATGACCCCCAGGGGCAGGGCAGGGCCACAATGGCTGATCAAATTTCAACATAGGAATAAAAAGGATTTTTTTAAAAAATCTTCTTCTCCAGAACCAATGGGCCACTAAAAATAAAACTTATATGTAAGCATCTTCAGGTAGTGTAGATCCAAATTTGTTCAATTCATGACACCCCGGGTTAAGGGCGGGGCCACAACCGACGATTTAAGATGAAGATTTATATAGGAAAATATTGAAAAAAATTTGAAAATCCTTTCAAAAACCACTCAGCTGTGCAAGGAAAGATGAAACTTAAGTGAAAACATCCTCAGGTAGTGTACCTTGTCCAGTAGATTCAAGTTTGTTCAAATCATGACCCCCAGGGGTAGGACTGCGCCACAATGGACGATTAAAGTTTTCTATAGGAATGAATATATTAAAAAAAATTTAAACTCTTCTTTTTAAGAACAACAAAGCCATGATTGGTCAAATCTTTATGTTAGCATCCTCACGTAGTGTTGATTCAAGTTTGTTCAAGTCATGAACAGGAAGTAGGGTTGGGTACGGTGGTACACAATTGGGGATCAAAAATTTGCCTAGAAATATCAAGGATTTTTTTTTCCAAGAACAGAAAGGCATGTTTAATCATATTGATATGGAGGCTTTCTCAGGTACATGTAGTACAAAGTCATATATGAGTTCAAATGAGGACTGGTAGTTTAAAATTCCAAAACCCCCTCCCCCCTATGTAAACTCAATACTCAAAACTCAATAAGTGATTTCTGATTTATTTCCTAGCCAATGTGCTCAGGTGAGCAATGTAGCCCATGGTCCTCTTGTTTTAATATCATCACTCGTTTAAACAAGAAATTTTCATTATTTATTTGATATTCAGATGATAGTGACAACAATCGACAATATACTAGCAGAAAATCACACTGCTGCTTGGACGAACACTTCTACAAAGGAGGTAATTATCATTAATTGTGTTTATTATATGTTAAGCAATTCCTATATATTTTGATTATTAAACATTACTCGTCTTATTATTATCCAGGTCTCTGCAAGAGTCAATAAAATCTTCAGGACTGTGGACAAAATAGGATTGCATCTCTTAGGGACGGTCAACGAGAACGAAAGCATCACATTTAACTCAACAAAAAATATTGGTAGGGTGACTAAATACTTCATAAAGTAGAGTCAGTACATTTATTATTGATTAATTTTTCACTTTAATCTGAATAATGAAGATTTTATTTAAAAAAAATATATCAATCATTTTTAATTTCATTCTCTCAGCTTTCACAGTTGCAAAGATTCCAGCAGATCAGCCCGTTATTTTCCCAGAAAACAATAGCATCCAAATTTCATCGCTAGTGTTCCCAGTACAAGCTAATGGTTCTAATCAAAGTAATATCAGTTCCTTTATCCAACCTTTTGTTCATTCAATATTTTCTTGCTTCTCCTGAAAGCAAAAATATAAACTTTTTTAAATAATAAAAACTAGGTATTCCATACCTTGCAGTGAAGTACACAACACTAGCGAAACATTTAAATGACAACAAAAGGTAAGAAGTTTTAGACAGGATATCGAGATAACAAACAGAATACAATCTCAAAGTCCATAAAACAATTCAAAATAAGAGCAGAGCAAACACGGACCCCCGAAACATCAGAGGTGGGATCAATCGAGATATGTATGCTTAAATCATAATCAATATTCTCATCAACAAGACGAATCTTTTTTCAGAGTGAAAGAGATTTCTGGATACGTTATTCATTATTTTTTCAGAGTGAATGAGAATTCCGGATACGATATTTATTCTGATATTATGTCATTAACACTTAATGAACCTTTATTTGGAGGAGCATTAGACCCTTCAATTCATTTAAAGTTCTTAAAACAGGTAGTATATTAAATAATATCAGTTGTGAACATTCTGAATAAAAATATAATCCCTATTTGACAAAAAAAATTAAACATTTTTTCATTGCACTTTTTTCTGTTCCTTTTTCTTCCTGAATTAGGATTCCCAAAATTCCCTCAGCAAATGTGTATTCTGGGATTTTAAACGCAAGTAAGTTCTGATCATTGATTTTTTAAAACATATTTTCAACCGGCATTTATACGCAATTATTTCACCATACGTCTGGTAATATTATACATTTATTGCATGGTAGTTAGAGAAATATGGAAATACATTCATCCAAGAAATATCATATTCCTTGAGGGGAATATAATATTTCTTGGATGAATATTTCTTCAAGTTTCCCGAACATTTATGCAATGAATTCTTTATTATACCAAAACAAGCACAAATTTTGGAACAAACATAAACTTTCAAATTCGGCACTGCTCTCAAATTCACTTTCATTTTCAACGTATAGTTACTGAAACCCTTTGACACGTCACTAATCATCATTTTTTTAAAAAGTAAACTAGGCTATTATGACGTCTACTACTCTCGGGAGTTTTCTTTCAATGATCGATAACTATTGCTGGAAAATGCACTAGGTATCCGAAAAGGTGGAATATGATGAAAAGCATGCCGACGAAATATGCAAAATCATGAAATATGAAGTTTTATGTCCCGAGCACGTGATAATGTAGAATCAATCAGATAAGGCGTTGTGTAAATAGTAACAATGAGGTATAAATTTTATATATTTCAGTAACGATACTGGTGGGTGGTCAACAAGAGGATGTAAATTACTATCTACAGAGGATTTTTATCTTCACTGTGAATGCAACCATCTGACAAATTTTGCGGTACTGGTGCGACCATACTCAAGGGTAATCATTTAAGTGTCTTTTGGCATATATAAATATGGCGATTTTACAAAAAAAAAAAACATTTTTAATTTTTTTATTGTCTCACTATAAAAGAATAAAGTACATAATTGCAGATCTGTGATAAATCATTGAAAGAACCCTTTCATCTTCACAGATAAAAGACGAAGAAGGTGCATTGAATTGGATTTCCATATTTGGTTGCTCGATATCGGTCTTCTTTTCTTTGCTGACGGCCATTATTTACATCTTTTTCTGGAAGTGAGAATATTAAAAAAAAATCTGCAATCCCGGGATATTCAACAATGTTTTGTTTGTTCGTTAATTTTTTAAAATCCCTCTAAAATATTTCTTGTTTTTTAAGGACATTGGCAACGTTTCTGGTTTTAGTATAGAATTTTTCAAGAACTTTTGAACAGGTTTAGTGGTACAAAACATGTTTATTTCAGGCCCTTTTAACCCATCAACCCAGCCTTCCTTTGTAGATTTTGTCAAATCAATGTTTTTACAATTCTCAATAATAGTCAATGCATTTCCTATGTAAAATCTTGATAAAATGAAACTATATTATTTTGAACCATAAGTTTTCTCTAACACTCATTTATTTCATAAAGTTTATACATAAAAAAACATTGTTGAATCCTCATTTACGATTGCATGCATATAGTCTGGCTGTAAATGCAAATATAGAAACAAGACACAGAAATATCAGCACTGTTCTTTAATTTCGAGTTACTTCCCTTAACAACTAATTATTATTCATAATGATCAAGAGACTGGCTGTTTGATTCTATTCTATAATTTACTTTATTGGAAATGAATTGTCATAAAACATTTTGGCAAGGATTTATTATCAGTTTTTCATAGTACCCCGTCTGCATAAGCTATAAAATCGTTAGTTCATCCGGTCTACCTAGCTATCAACACTTTCAGCATAATTATGTCACATCTTTGCACTTCCAAGCATACAAATACAATACAAGTACCTATTCTAAATGACGACCTGTTGACTGTCTGCCCCCTCAGCACAATGTAAAGAAATATATCCCTGCTTTTCTTTAATTTCTGTAGAGTTGAATATATCCGATAAAAAAAACACACGTGCTTTTGTTTACCTATCAATTCTGTGACATATACTTTATTTGTTTTCACCGCCTAGAGAGTTCCATACGGGAGATCACTCTCAATGATTGTTTTCATAAGTGAAAAAACCAAAGTATAAACCTTTTTTCTCCGGAAACCCTGCGTTGCCGATGACCTTAAATTATATGTGGCACTAAGGATCATGTTTCTCTTGCAAGCTTCTACTTTGACAAAGGAACTCGCTTTATATGGTTTCAACCAAAATACCAGTCTAAAGTGGTCCACAGTGGGATTCGAATCCGCGATGCAAGGATTAACACCTGACTCTAGAGCAGACGTTCTTCTACTGTGCCACGTGGAAAACTATTTATACTATAAACTATATGGTTAATAAGGTTATATCACAGGAAAACATAATGTGCATTCTTTCTTTACAGATCTATTACAGTCAACGTCAACCGAATAATAAATAAGATCACGGTGTTACTCTGCTTTAGTCTCTCCATGGCTTATACATTATTTCTAACTGGAATTGATAAAATACAGAATGAAGTAAGGATTTGACTAATTCTGTTAATTTTCTTTGAAAGCATGAATTTAAAAGTCCGTGTTTGCTCAGTTGTTTTCAGACTTTCGAGCTTGGTTATTGTTTGTTTTCTCTATTCTTCGTTCAAAAGAAGCACATATCCATAATTGAATAAAATTTATCTCTTTTATATATTTCAGGTTGGATGCACTGTCATAACAGCACTGTTACATTATCTTTTCCTGTTTATTTTCTTTCTAATGCTAGTCCTTGGTTGGCATTATTTCAGCAGTATCTCTCTGGTCAAAATATCACTGTCTAAAGCAACAGCACTTCAGAGCCATGCCAGTGCATTCGGTAAAATCACGTGGGGAGTTGTCACGGGTGAGTATAACAATAGATGTCTAGGAAAATGAAAACAGAATTGATAACAAAGTCCGTGACAAGTCATATAGAATGTGAATAAAGATACTCGTCAATATTTTTTAGTTATTCCAGTGTGCATAACGGCAGGAACTTTCGGAATAGTATATACCTCGGAAAAGGACTATCATTCACAAACCAGGTACTCAAACTCTATTTTAGCACTTTCATTTTAATATTCACATATAAAATAAAGCTTCATAATCTTCTGGGAAAATCGATTAATAGTATTGTTTTATAGTTGCTGGTTATCATTTGAAAGTGGAGCTTTGTATGGATTTATTGGGCCCGTAGCTGGTATTATTTTGGTAGGAAGTTGTCATTTAACAGAATTTGATTGCATCATTAATTCCAGTTCTATTAATTGAAATAGATTTATTTTTTGATTATATTGTAAGAGGAAGCTTGTTCATATTTTGTTTTGAAGCAAAACATAGCTAATTGCTATGAAAAACTAGTTATTATTTTTCATTTTAGGTCAATATCATAATCGTATTCAGTCTCATTCTGACGCTATATTCGACAATTTCCTCAGAAGGAGAACTGAAGAAAAGGACAATGTAAGTCAGAATGAATACAAATCCAGGATTTTCTGAAAATATATAACTGGTAAATAATTAATTTTAGCATTATTTGCGTGTATATCAAGGTAAAAATTATGTTTTCATTAAGAATATGGTATAATAAAATGTCAATCAAATTACCGGAATGGTTTCAGAGCCGGAATAAAGTCCATCTGTACCCTGTTACCCGTTCTGGGAGTGACGTGGTTGTTTGGTTTCTTGTCAATTAATGATGATGTGATAGTGTTTCAGTATATATTTGCTCTGTTGAATTCCTTTCAGGTATTCAGTTTATATTTCTAATATTGTTTCAATCCTTCTTCAATATGATTATCAACCAATCAAAGATTGTTTAAGAAATAATAATTTGATTATGTATTCTCCTCTACAGGGGCTTTTTATTTTCATCTCGAAATGTCTTCTGAACAAAAAGGTAGGGACAACACTTAACATTGAAAATTTAATTTTTTTTCTTCCAAGTCCCTTTTTAATTTACCATGCCATTGTTAAAAATATACTGAGAAAGTATGTTTCGGACTCAAATATTTTTGTAAAACAAAGACAATTACTTTAACCAGTTTATGTTCTACTTTATTAAAACTAAAGATTTAAAAACATGCCTTAAAATTCTACAGATCAGAAAAATGCTAAGTGAACGCATACACATAGAAGGTTCAGAAAGTTGGAGAAGCAGGTTTTATAGACTATTGAGCAGCAATACGATGTCTGTAAACACGAAGGAATTTTCATCTATAGTAAGTTTTTGAGTATATTGAGAAGTCAAAATGATGTTTTTACATTTATTTTTCTCATTCATATCAAATGCCTCTTTTTAAGTACGCTTTATTTTAGACAACAACAACGTACTTGAAAAAAATATTTCAAAAATTTATTTACTTCCAGATATGAGAAAAGAATATTGCATTTCATTATTTTTTATCCTTAAAATCAATTGTGCATACATTTACAAAATGAGACCAAAAAACAAACATTTACGTGAAGTAGGGATAAAATCGTGGGAAAATGCCATAAACTGGACTTACAATGGTTTTGTCTGTGATATTAAAGATTCAAACTGATGGAGGAGAATCATTCAGTAAACAAAAAGAAGAGGATCTCATTCAGGTATTTTATTCTGTATTGCATATGCGAATAACTAACTGTTACAGTAATTAATCTCGAAAGTACATTGAAACAATTAATGGAAATAAAAAATAACAGATGTAAGATCAGGTGCCATGGAGGAGTAAGCATCTCCTGACAATTTACATCAATATAAAATTCAATCAATATGAAAATCACTATATTTTTAAGTAGTAAATTTACTTCAAGTTAGAAATGAGAAAGAAAAAAAAGAAATTTTATATAATGGTGTTGTTTTTGGTTACATGGATTAATCTGGTTGTATTCAAGATCTCATTAAAAAAAAATCATTTCATAACTAAAACTTCTTTGAAAAAATAAAATTTCAGGGAATTTCGTACACAAGAAGAAAAAGTTTTAGTACAGCTTTTTAAAGATTCATGACGAACAAATCAAGACATCTTCTGAGAACATGGGATATTAATGACAGTGCCTGATATAACTGATTTTATCATTTTATTATCATTTCTTTTATCTGCTTGTTTCATCACGTAGTTGTCAGATATAACAGTACATTTTTTTTCAGATTTCACATTTATTTAAATGAATTATTATCATATTCTACACATTGTACACATATTAATAGGATTCGGCAATAATTGATAGATACGTAGTCTTTGTTTGATTTGCATTTGTTTTGACTCTGCTATTAAAAGCTATTAAAAGCTAAATGTCAGCTTCTCAAAATACTAGCTCAAGATCAGTACTTCATGTATCAATGCATTCAAGTGAAAAAAATTGTTATCACGATAATGCTCTTATGATTATGTAATGTAGCTGTTACTTTAAATACATTTTTGAACTCAATTACCGCATTATTCCGCTTAGTTTATATTAATAAAGTTTAATGCTACACTTTTGTTGTTTGTATGTTATCTACCTCACGAACATATAGTCACGTGCAATCAACAAAGGCTGGATTATGTGCTTTGAAGGAATAAGCATTCTTGCCCACTTTAAAACGAGATACATTATTGATAAATAAGCTGATGAAACTATAATTTCGGCACTCTCGTTTACAGTCATCATTTCGTAAGTTCTATGGTCGATACAATGAACTTGTCAGCATTCATCATCGAGTCAAATGCTGACTGACGTTTTTCATACTAATTGTTAGACCATTATTTCTACATTGAATTGACGACGGATTTTCCGTTATTTCCCAATCAGCCATAATAAGGAGCACGCAATGGGTGCGACCGGTCGGCAGGGGATGCTCACTTGTCCATGGCACATGATTCTACCTCTGATGTTTTGGAGCCCTGTGTTTGCTCTGTTCCTATTTTTTATTTTTTTATGACTTTGATATTGAATACTGATTGTTAGCTCCATAACCTACACCTTTACTTTAATTAAACTATTTTTTTCAAATTTATATGCATAAATCGATCATAATTAAAACTTAACTTATTGATAAAAATGCCAATTGTTATCTAAAGAGAGTGAAATGACAACTTTAAGATGTATGCGGCTTGTTTAAAAATGTTACCGATAATCATATGGTACATATTTGTAAACCGAATATTTAGTTAATGAACAGAAACTAACTCAACCAAGCTAATCGTGATGACTTCAACTTTTCTATCGTTAACTTCTTTTACTTATGCAGCAACATACCTTCATTTCCTGCACACGAAGTGTATATTTATTTCACTTGATTCGATACCCAAGAGCATGTTCTACGTATGAACAATTTCTAAAACGAGGTAAATTATTGACAAGCAAGTTGACGAAACAAGAATATCAGCAGTCCTGTTTAAAGTCATCATTTCGTAAGTTCTGTAGTCGATACAATGACCTTGTCAACAAATATGATTTATCATTGAGTCAAATGCTGACTGACGTTTTTCATACTAATTGTTATTCCTTTATTTATACACTGAATTGACGACGGATTTTCCGTTATTTCCCAATCGTGACAAGGAGCACACGGCGGGTGTGACTTGTCAGCAGGGGATGCTCACTCCTCCGTGCATATGGCACCTGATTGCACCTCTGATGTTTCGGAGGTCCGTGTTTGCTCTGTTCCTATTTTGTATTGTTTTATAGACTTAGAAATTGAATGCTGTTCGTTATCTCCATATCCTTCTCAAATGTAAACAAGAAACCCAGGGGCCATATCGCTCACCTGAGCGGCTGGCTAGGTAAAAGCAAAAATCAGTGCAGTATTGAAAAGTTGAAATATAAAAGTGGGTTCAGGGGAGGGAGAGGGATTCTTTAACAAACTTAAATCTACACGTCCTACAGATATTTTGAGTAAATATGATACATAATGGCTTTGCTGTTGATAAGATGAAAATTTTTATTGATATAGCCTTAATATTCCTTTGTATCACTATGATCAACTTTTATTGCTCCTCTATATTGTCCTGGTTGGTCATTTTTTGAACAAATTGAAATCTACATTATCTTTTGTCATACGTCTATACATGATTGTCAAGCTTCTGAAGAAATTTAACATTTTTTCTATGTTTTCTTATTGTAAACCTTGATCACTCATTGTGGCCCCATTATTTCTTCGGGGGTCATAATTAGCGCAAACCTGAATGTACAATACTCAAGGATGCTTCCATATAAATATAAATAATCACAGATTTGCTGTTCTTGAGAAGAAAAATTTAAAAAGATTTTTATGCAATCCGGGGCATATATTGTTCTTGTCTTGTCTGTCTGTTTGTCTGTTGTCTGTTTGTCTGTTTGTCTGTCTGTTGTCAACTTCGCCATAAGTTTTGAACAGTGAAAGATAGAGACTTCATATTTGGTATTCATATTTTGCATGAAAAAGGATATGGAGATAACGAACAGTATTCAATCTCAAAGTCCATTAAACAATATACAAAATAAGAGCAGAGCAAACACGGACCTTCGAAACATCAGAGGTGGGATCAGGTGCCATGGAGGAGTGAGCATCCCCTGCCGACCGGTCACACCCGCCGTGTGCTCGTTGTCATAATCAGGAAATAACGGAAAAAATCCGTGGTCAATTCAGTGTATAAATAATGGACTAACAATTGGTATGAAAAACGTCAGTCAGCATTTCATTCAATGATAAATTGTATTTGCTGACAAGGTCATTGTATCGACCATAGAATTTACGAAATGATGACTTTAAACGAGACTGTTGATATTCTTGTTTCATCAACTTGCTTGTCAATAATTTACCTCGTTTAAGAAATTGTTCATACGTAGAGCATGCTCTTGCGTATCGAATCAACTGAGATATAAATACTCCGTATGCAGGTGATGAAGGTATATTGCTGCATAAGTAAGGGAAGTTGACGATAGAAAAGTTAAAGTCATCACGTTTATCATATAGCTTGGTTGTTAGATTACCATTAGTGTCTTTTTCAAGTAAAATATCCAAGTATGAAGCAGAAGTGTCGGACTCTGTGGTATCTTTTATCTCAAGCTCACCAGGATATATCGTGTCGACGTAGGAATGGAAATTATCATTATTAATTGACAATACGTCGTCGATATATCTAAATGTCGAGTTGAAGGCCACAGCAAGTGTTTTCTTCTTTTCACGCAAAAGATTTTGCATAAATTCTGCTTCATATGAATATAAAAATAAGTCTGCTAATAACGGAGCGCAATTTGTACCCATGGGAATTCCAATAGATTGTTGGAATACCTGGTCTCCAAAAACCACATAGATATTGTCAATCAGAAACTCAAGCATCTTCTTGATGTCAACTTCAGAGTACTTATGTGTGCAATCAGAATCTGTTTTAACAAAATAATTTTGCAAATGACCAATGACGAGGTAAGTAAATTTACGGGTTCCATTTTTATTGAAGAAGCAGCTGTCAATGATATCAAAAAGCCTGGATTTTAATTTGTCGTCGGGAATTGTTGTGTATAAAGTTGAAAAATCGTAAGTTTTTGAGCTGTTGATTTTTGTAAAGTCTTGTGATTTCAAGTTGTCCAAAAGTTCTTTAGAATTCTTAAATAACCACATCTGATTTACACTTTACTAATTAAGTTCTTTCAAATGACCTTGTGACCTTGACTGAGAACTATATGCTGAAACAGCTTATTCGAACTTTCGATATTCCTTTGAAGCATACAGGATACAGACTTCATGTTTAGTATGCATACTCCACTTATTAAGTTCTTTCAAAAGACACGAAGGTCAATGACCTTGTGACCTTGACTGTGACCTGTATGCTTAGAATAGCTTTTTCCAACTTTCGCCATTTCTTTTGAACCATAAGGGAAAAAGACTTCATATATGATGCGCATACTGAACTAATTTAGTTCTTTCAAATGGCATAAAAACAATCACCTTGTAACATTTAATGTGACCTATATGTTAAAAATACTAGTAACTTTTCCAAATGTTGTTGCAACCGGGCTTATAGTGTTTCACAAACACATCTTGTTTTCTATGTAATCCTTCTTAAAACTTTGATCACAACTTGTGGCCCGACCCTTGCCCTAGGGGTCATGATTTGAACAAACTTGAATCTACACTAGTCTACAAGAAGATGATTTCATTTACCTTTGACCAATCATGGCTTTGTTGTTATTGCAAAGATTTTAAAAATATTTTCTATATGTATGCCTATGTGAAACTTTGATCCACTGTGGTCCCACACGAACCAAGGGAGTCATGATTTGAACAAACTGAAATCTACACTTCTTGAGGATGCTTCCGTGTAATTTTAATTTTTCCTGGCCCATTGGTCCTTGATAAAAAAGTTTTCCCTAAGTATTACTATGCTAAACTTTGACCCCCAATCATGGCCGAACTCTACACATGGGGGTCATAAATTGAACTAACTTGAGTCTATACTACCTGATGATTCTTCCAAGGAATTTTCATTTTTCCTGGCCCAGTGGTGTTTTGACGATTTTCCCTATGTATTACTATGTTAACTTTGATCCCCATTCATGGCCACACCCTACCCCTGGGGTCATGATTTGAACGGACTTGAATTTACACTTCCCGAGGATACTTCCACATGGTTTTCATCTTTCCTGGTCCAGTGGTTCTGGTCTTGAGAAGAAGATTTTTAAAAAGTGCAATTAATTTTTCAATTGTTCATAATTATCCCCCTTTGAAAAAGGGAATGACCCTTCATTTGAACAAATTTGAATTCCCTTTACCCAAGGATACTTTGTGGCAAGTTTGATTGAAATTGGCTCAATGGTTCTTGAGAAGAAGATGGAAATGTGAAAAGTTTACGACGACGACAAAGACGCCGACACCAACGACAGACAACGGACAAAGTTTGTTCACAGAAGCTCACTTGAGCATTCGGCCCAGCTCAGCTAATAAAAAAAAGTTTCAATAAAGCAAACGCAAACCTCAATATTATTTATTGGTAAAATTTTCTCACTTTTTTTAACATTTGCTATAGATTTAACGTTTTCCCCCTTCAATGGATGCTTTGTAATACGCAGGTAAATGACGACAACAGAACGACATCTGGAACAAATTAATTAGAAGAGCTCCTTTCTTAGAAGTAATAATTGCATATGTGGTAATTTTATTTTATATTTGTTTTTAGAATGTCCATTAGACTAAAACAAAAACCACACTCGCTAAAAAGACAATTTTTTCAGAAATCACATTTTTTTTTAAATTTCCAAGCAAAATTCAAAGAGATATTCGAAATAAATTTAGCTTCTTTAACAGAACAATTGATCTAAAGTTTTAAAAATGATACCGATCAAATGAGGAAAAGCGGGAGTACGTTTTAAAAGCCATTCTCTGTAATGACTTGAATTTCATATAGGAGCTGTGGCTCTCTATGATGAAAGTCTCTGATACCCTTAACTTACATCAAGCAAACTTGGTTTCTATGTATGGTTACCATGACAACATGTCTGGAAGCTTGAAAAATGGCATCTTTTTTGTTTATAGCCCCATAGATAAAATTTGCTGCAAAGCAACCAATTGGCTATGACTGTTTCCAAAACCTGAAAGCCTGATACTTTAAATGCATAATAAACGTGTTTGATGAATCAACTATTACATACGTTACTATGGAATCAAAGTAAAATATTGAGAAAAAAATATTCATTGAATTTTATAAAGTCAAACACATAAAAAAAATTAAATCATGAAATGTGACCAAATAATAGAAACAAGAGTTTTGAAACGTAAGCCTATGACAAATTACTTTTCTTATTGGTTAGCAATGGTTACCAAAGATTATACAACGTATGTTTAAATTTGATCATATCTTTTCAAAAGGCATATCTCTAAATAAGTGATGATCAAATTGTTATAGGTGTTGGTGTAATCCTAATTTTCCCATTTTAAAAACTCACACCAAATTCTTTAAATAGAGCGCTGCTATAGAAATAAGCAGAAAATATGTGCTAAAATCTGAAATATATTTTGATTCCTTATATATGACTCTTCATTGCAGATAACCAAACCTTTTTTTTTTCATTTCATGAACAACTAACATGACTTTTAATCTTGATCTTGACTATCATCCAATCTCTAACTGGGGGCAAGAAACCGGCACATAGGGTTTAATATTGATATAAAGTTTTCAAAATCGAACATTTTCCCTTCCTGGTAACCATAACAACAGTGTTGTTGTCTTCATCAAATTTTATCAATAAACAATATTCAACTTTAGTTCTACCAGATAATTTCTATCCAAGGTGTGTCATGTATGATTCTTGATTGAATGACAAATCAATTCTTAAAGCAGCCAAAAATATTCAC
>PRKT01000027.1:871434-934690 GCA_003671525.1 Saccostrea glomerata
ATCATGACCCCCGGGGCTTGGGTGGGGCCAAAATGGCCGACCCAAGTTTTACATAGGGATATATAGGGAAATCTTTTAAAATCTTCGTTTCAAGTACTTCAAAGCTATGATTAGTGATATTTATATGGAATCATCCTCAGGTAGTGTAGATTCTAGTTTGTTCAAATGATGAATGCCTGGACAGGGGGGGGGGGAGGAATTCAAGCCCGATGTGCTCAGGTGAGCGCTGTGGCCCCTGGGCCTCTTGTTAATTATTTTTACGTTTTTTGCACATTGTATCATGGTTCTTTTTATAAGTTCTCCAAGAAAATCAATGAATTGTAGTTCATCTGATTCAGATGTTTTAAAAATATGTTAATCCAGTTAAATGAATGAATCAAATTACCTTTATGGATTTTTTTTAATCTGTACAAATAGGCGACGAATTTGCGTTTCAGCTATAGTTTATTGTATTAAATTTTCAACAATGAAATACTGCAATTTTTTCATTGAATAAAAAGTATATCCTGTCACAGTGTGAAAGGATATCAAAATGATATTCTGTCACAGTGTGAAAAATATCAAAAGTGCTGTAAAACTCTCGATTTACCTTCCCATAATGCACAGTGTTGTAAATATATTCCTTGGACTGTTATGATAAATAAAGGGAGTAAATAAACCATTCTGCTAGAGAATATGACTGCCAAAGTCCCCCCAAATATGTTGCTGAAATCAAATGTTACAATGTTTTCAATCTCGCATCACTTAGCTCTGACATCGCAACGCTCAACTATGACGTCATGTAACCTACGAATGTATTATAAAAAGAAGAGTAGGCAAAGGGAAAATCAAAGAAAATTCAATAAACAGAAAATTCAATGTTTCGTAGGTGAAAATGGAATTTATTTCACTCGTGAGACAGGATTTTTTTTATATTTTCACTCGTGCTTCGCACTCGTGAAAATAGCAAAAAATCCTGTCCCACTCGTGAAATAAATTCCATATTCAAATACAAACATTGAATATCCTCTATGTATTTTTGGTTAACTTTATGTTTATGCGTGGATTTACTGTATAAATGTTACTTTCATTCATATGTCAAAACGATAATCTCAGTGAATTTGAAATAAAGGACTCCAATTAATTTGACACATATAGTCCGAAATATCTACCGTTTTCCAGCCTTTTTTACGATTTTGATATTTTACGTGCTAGGAAAACGTCAGAACTGGCGCCATTACGAAAACTGGGAAATCGCCGCCTCCAACTGGAGGCGTCATTCTCGAGTTGATTTTAGATACTTGCGAACCGAATTAAAGTTCAAAGTCACAAGCTATCACAAGCTACCAATAGTACTATACTTAAAGTATTTACCAATATAAATTTTTATTGTTCATTTATAAATAAACAATCGTTGAAAAGATTTTATCATACTGTCGAGATTTATCATCATTTCGTGCATTCCATTACTTATACTGAATCTGATGTAGATATATACATTGTACACTTATCACCTTATATCTCAATTTATTCGATACGCAAAAAAATATGTACTACGTATGAGCAGTTTCTGCAAAGAGTTTCCATAAAAAGTTGATGAAACAAGGCTACATGTATCAACATTAGCGCTTAAAGCCATTATTTCGCAAGTTCTAGGTCATTCCAATTGGTAGCCATTATTTATACACTTAATTGTCTATGATTTTTTCCGTTATTTCCCGATTATAACATGAAAACATGACAGATGTGACCAAAGGGAAAGACATGAGCCCTGCTCTATTACAGCTGCTGCTCTTCACCTGAAGTATATTGTGTAATGGAGTTTTAAGAATGAATACTGTTCGTTATTCCTTTATTTCATACTAAGGATTTTTATATGAATCAACCAATACTACAAGGATACAATATTTAATGTAACACTTTCTAATTCCTTTGCTTATAATTTTGAAGTGCATATGTTTCGTGCTCTCTAAAGCAGCAGCAGTATAGGGGGAAAATAACTCGCGATGTTGATATTTGCTATATTTACGGTGTAAACAAACCGTGAATTCAAGAAACAGTGAATAGATTTTCAATAATCTCCATATTTTATTTGGAAATTTGAGAATAGACTACGATAGATTTATATAGGTGTACGTGCAGTCCATAGTAATTTCAGTAATTGCAAGTAGTACTGTCATTCAATTAATTTTAATTATCACGCTTTACTTTAATTGAAATCGGCAGATAATAATTTGTGTTTGTTCAAAAGCTGTTTGAATAGTCAACGCTACATATTTCATCAATCATAACACATGGGCCATGGGTTTTGATTACCTGTGCTCAAATAATATTACCACGTGCATTTGTTACCTGCATTCTCATGCATATTAGTTCATAAAAAATCATTCAAATAAATATCGAACGTATATACTGATCAAGGAAGTGTGGAAGGATATTATTTCGTAGAACTACATAAAAAGTTTTATTTCCGTCCAGTGGTTTTTCGCCGCGTTGTATTGAAGATCTCGGGTGCACATGCATATAGGAAAGTCATTTAAGGTTTTAGGACTATTAATAACTGTACTTTTGTTAATTAATTATTTATAAAATCTAACAATTTTATAATAACTTACCCTATTGTTCGTGAAATAAAGACATAACGCTGATTAATGTCGTTTACATGTAGCTATGGTATGGATTGAATGGAGACAAGGGAATTAACTTTTATTACATACCAAATTCCACAAATTCAGGAAACCACGATCGTGTCAGATGAGAGAAAAACGTGAAAATTACAACCCGTTAAATTAATCCCCTATACAGTACCTCTTGTCATTAATTTATAATTCCTTCGCAAATGTACGTAATGTTTTTATTAATAATTTTTTTTTTTCATTTTTGGTATAATCGATAACGTAATGCGTCATGAAAACTACAACAAGACACTTAACATAGTTTACATAACTTTGTGACAGTTTTACAATGGATACTAGAGGAAAACATACTTAAAAATAGTTCTATATTTTGCTTATTTTTATGACGCAGGAAGAATGATTTGAGATACGACCCTAATTGCAATATTTTTGCTGAAATGCACCAGTATGATGTTCTTCCTCGAAACATTAGAATTACATCTAACGATTTTTTAGGGCTTATGAAATACTCATCTTGACATGTTTTGTCCCGTCTTTATCGTGAAATCATCTACAAAAATGGCTGATAAAATCACAAAGCAGAAGTAAATAACTTCTAAAAGTCTATTTCCGTTTGCTATCATAATGAAAATTCATAAATAGCGCCACTTTCTTAACTGATCAAAAATGAATTAAATTATACCAACAACGAGAAATATATAACATTATAAATTTACATTTTTATAAAGGGTATAAGAGAACTTAGCATGTAGAAAGTCCACTAGCTTCAGATATATATATTAAAGTCATCTTCTAATTGTGTGCAATTGGTATTTAGAGTTAAATTCTCATTATTGATGTTTATAATATCATGAAAATCAAACATTTCTGAGAAAATTTTCTTCGTTAAAATGAATTCATTTATCGAAAAACAAAAGATATATGGCATTCATTGGGTTCAAATTCTAGCAATAAATATTCCTGAGTAACATTCTCTCCTGAGACGTTATATATATCCATTGACTTCGTGGACTTTAAGCATTTCTCGAAAAGATTCGAGAGTTATCTCATAAAATTATATTTTTAAGATTTAATGGGTCTTTGCTCCATAACTTATTTGAAAACCAAAAAAATGTATTTTTGTATTCAAATTTTTAGGATTAACTTTCATCATTTTGTAAGTTCTGTGGTTGATACAATGGCCTTGTCAGCAAATTGAATTTATCATTGTGTCAAATGCTGAGTGAAATTTTTCACCAACAGTCTATTGGAAATCCCATGGGTACCAATTGCGTTCTGTTATTGGCAGACTTATTTTTTTTAAGATGAAATCAGATTTTGTGCAAAATCCTATGCTTGAAAAGAAGAAAACACTTGTTGTGGCCTTGAAGTCGACATTTAGATACAGATTGTCAATTAACAATGGTAATTTCCATTCCTATGTCGATACGATATATCCTGGTGAGCTTGAGATAAAAGATACAATAGAGTCTGACACATCTGTTTCATACTAGGATATTTTACTTGAAAAAGACGTTAATGGTAATCTAACCACAAGCTCTATGATAAACATAATGATTTTAACTTTTCTATCGTAAATTTCCCTTACTTATGCAGCAATATACCTTCATCACCTGCGTGCGGAGTCTATATATCTCAGTTGGTTTTATACACAAGAGCATGCTCTACGTATGAACTATTTCTAAAGAGGTAAATTATTTACAAACAAGTCGATGAAATAAGAATGTCAGCAGTCTCGTTAAAAGTCTTCGTTTGGTAAGTTGTTTGGTCGATACAATGACCTTGTCAGCAAATACAATTTATCATTGAGTTAAGTGCTGACCGACGTTTTTCATACTTATTGTTAGTCCATTATTTATACACTAAATTGACGACGGATTTTTCCGTTATATCCTGATCATGACAAGGAGTACACGGCGGGTGTGACCTGTCTGTGAAGATGCTAACTCCTCCATGGCACCTAATCCCACCCCGGATGTTTAGGAGGTCCTTGTTTGCTCTGCTCCTATTTTGAATTGTTTTATGGACTTTGATATACTTATATATGAAGAAAAACACGAAAACACACGATTACCATATCCCCAAACGTCGTTTAGCAGATAAAAAATGCAAATGCCACTGATTTTGGTTTTTCTCTTGACTTTGATGCCTCCATAATTATCTAACTATGTCTCTTTTCATCAGGGGAACCCAATAATGCTCAAGGAAAAGAAAATTGCTTACACTTTAAGTTGATTGATGGAGTTCATTACTGGAACGATATCTCTTGTGATGTTCTTAGTGGTTTTGTTTGTCAGACAACATGTGAGTATCTTTCTTTCCATTCTTTAGATTAAAAATATGACTTTTCCTTTATCTTTTTTCCTTTAGTTTCGAAAGATACTTATGAGTATGTAAATATAGTGAAATATTAATAATCAAGGCATTTTAGTATATATTTGTATTTCCTAATAAGCTCTCGTGGATATGAATGGCTGATTAACACTCTCCCTTTTTTATCCTTGAAGTGTATGTCAAATTAAAATACCTTAACTAAGTTAACCACCATATTCAGAAATAAAATACTCAGTACATGAATTTAAATATAGAAAAGATATGGAGGTCACGTTCGATCGAATCCGCGAACGAACCAAAGGAAAATGAGAAAAAAAAACTTACAGCCCCTATAAATTAATATTAAGTTAATATACAAATATAATTCATTATTTGGCAGAATGATTGAAAAATTATAACAAAAATTTATCGATATCGTGGTTACACAATTAAGAATAAGAATATTTCTAAAATGTACCCCCCCCCCTTTCCGACACAAAACACATGTACGAACCGACAACGACAATCTAACTGCGGTGCTGATATTCAAATATATCATTATTATATACTGTGGCACTAAGAATTTTAACTGCCCTAGGTCACAATATGGAACGGGCCATGAAGAACTCTGACTACATGTTGTGAATTCTTGTGGAACCAGATTGATACCGTAAATCTGGAAATTTTTGCTGTAGATAAATTTTTAGCAAATTTGCGAGTTCATTGCATTCGCAAAAATATTTTGCTTAAGAATAATTCAACAATAAGAAAATGTAAACAAAGTAGTGATCATTCGCAAAATTTTGAAACGTAAAAATTAATCAATAGCCTTTTGACCCAGATCCGCAAAATAAATTTGACGCAAAAATTTCCAGATTTACAGTAAATATTGTGCATTTAAATTATGACTTGAATATTTAGAGACCTAAAAAACCAACCTGAAGTTTATCATAAATGTCTCCTTTTAAGTGGTAGATTACCAAGGAATGTTTATTTTCTTAGGACATTTATAATTTGCTTCAACACTTTATAATTGAAAAAATTTACATGTAATGACTTTACTCGTATTTTCAATATAAAAACATTGCAATGGCAATGTATAGTGCATGATTCAGTTGCATGGAATCCATTTTTTAAACAAATTCTGTTTTGATTTTAGTGACTTCTTTAACAACAGAATCAACTTTATCAAGCACACGTGATAAAACCACTCTGTACGATGGATCATCTGAAAATGAACATGGTATTGCATATAAAGAATAATTACTTTTCAATTTTTAAAATGAATACTTACATCTAAGTTGTAAAAAAATCAATTCAATATTTATGCGTTTTCCTTAAAAGTTACATATACTGACAGTTTTTCCTTCATTAAAATCATTTTTCATCGACATATTCTTTTTGGTCAACTTTATTTATTGTAAAAAGCTCTGTCTTTAATACGACAAAATAGGTACAACGTCTTTATATTGTGAGGACATGTCTCAAGAAACACTACGAATGGATTGTGTGCCAGTTTTGGACAACATTAAGGATATGGTATAAAAAGAATATTTCATATTTAACAACAACGTAAATTACTTTTGCCTTGAATAAGAGATTTGAATAAACTATGTTGAGAAATATTCTCCGAATGATTTGTAGATTATGATGGTTTTAACAAACCTTGTGCAATACATATCAAATTCAACATAAAACCGGGGGGTATTCTTGACTTATTGTTCTACAGCTAATCACATTTTTAAAAGATGCAAATTACTAACTTTGATGTGAAATAATTCTTAACCAGGTTGAATCCGCACTGCAAGGAAATTTATCAAACTCAGAAACGGAATTGACGATTAGTTATGTACTTCGCAAATTGCAAGACATTTCATCAAACATTGACCAAACACCAGAAGATTTTGACAGTTCTATAGACATGCTTGATAAAATCCTACATATCTCGAAGACGTCGAATGTATCACTTATGAAGACGGTATTTGTATTTCATTTATTTAAGAAATGAATTTTATTTCAGAGAACTCCTGAGGATATGAACTATGCACGACGCTTCACGCCGGCATATTTCATGAAGCGCGTCACCGGTTCATGATGTATATGCAGGTGTGATCTGGGAAGCGTTGTAGTTCATACACGTCGTAATCTCAAAAATTAAATTCGTTTCATATATTTACAGTATTTTTTCTGATGACTTGCCACATATTTTTTGTCATTTAGCGATCATTTTTTAAAAAAAAGCTTGCACTTTTTTCACTTCAATACATCACAATGGAAATTTTCTTACTCATTATAATTTTCAGAGACTTGTAAGGAAAAACTATTTAGTAATGTAAATATGATTTATTATCCATTTTTTCAGTGACAGTGTAAACATTCACTTTTGTGCTTTTCAGGTATTTATGACAACAATTGACAATCTTCTAGCAGAAAACCACAGCGCTGCATGGAATTACACTTCTACAAATGAGGTTAACATTAATTTGATCCTGTTAAAATAAATTTTGTAGAATCTTAAAACACCACATTCTTAATTATGTTCCCCAAACGAAGTTGGGGAACATATTGTTTTTACTCTGTTTCTTATTATTATTATTTTTCTTCTTCCTGGGCACTTTTTTGTCCGCGAATGATCTCGTAAACTACACATCCAACTAAGGTGAAATGTTTTTAGGGTCAGTAGACATGTTATGTAGATTTGCGGAACGAAGGTCATTTTGCGCGCACGTGCTTGATCTGATTGGCTGAATTTTAAATAGCTATAACTCCCTTGGTTTTCAACCAAACAGGATGGAATTTGGAACATAGATATATTTAATGGACTTCTACGAGAAGGTATGGTCACCATGCACATGCATACACGTGCGTGTACGTGTGCTGCAATATGATTGGCTGAAACTTTCAACAGCTATAACTCCCTTGGATTTCAAAATAACGGGCTGGGATTTAGAACATAGATAGAGTAATGGACTTCTACAAGAAGGTATGGTCACCATGCTCATGTATGCACGTGCGTGCACGTAAAATGAGCAAAATCAAAAATACATTTGAATCAGCGTATTTTTTTTAATACTTTTGGATTAAATACTTTAATATTTAGTATATTATAATATATAGATTGTGTAGACAAGATGATATGGCCATTACGCACATGCATTCACATGCGCACGCGTGCAATGCTAAAATTTGAATGAACTTGGTACACTTCTGGGTAAACGTTGTTAGGTCTCAAATGCATAGAGTTTGTCTTATTTAATGAAGCTTACAGGGAATATGGCACCAAAAAGGAGTTGGGGAGCGTTTGGGGAACATCTGTAACGGTCCCCGTTACAATTAGCACTAGTTTTAAATAGAAAGTATTATATTTATTGTATAGTCGAGTGCAAGAGTAAATAAGATCTTCAAAACAGTAGAAAACTTTGGTTTACATATCTTGAAGACCATCAGTGAGAACGAAAGTATCACTTTTAACACAACAAGGAATATAGGTACTAAATAAGTCTTTTTTGCTATTTTTTTCTTTCATTTTCTTTATGATGCTCCTTAGAAAAAAATGAGAATTTTTTATTCATTTTTGTAGTTTTTACAGTCGCAAAACTCCCACCAGACCAAACTGTAATTTTCCCAGAAAACAACAGTATCATAGGTTCATCGCTGGTGTTTTCAGCTCAGGCTCATGATTCTATTCAAAGTATAAACATAGCTTAACACTATCTTTTGCAATTTTTTAAAAATATTCTATTCTTTTCAAAGTCAAAACGTTTAATATTTATTTCTTCAAGCAATAGGCATACCTTACCTTGCTGTGAAATATAAAACACTTGGAAACTTAATGAACAACAACAGCAGGTAAGAATCTGTAAACAAGCTAAAATATTTCTGAAATTCAAACAGTATTTTCAATTGAACAGATTTTATAAGCCGATTAAATTTCTTTTCTTTTTCAGCAATAAAAAAAATTCTGGAGACAGCATTTTGTCTGATATTATGTCACTAACACTAGGTGAATCTTTACTTAAAGAGACATTAGACCTTTTGCTGCATTTGAAATTCTTGAAACCAAAAGTAAGTTTCACTCATAAATAATATCATGTATAGGAAAAAACAGCAATTTTTAAAAGCCAAATGTTTCTACTTCAATTTTCTTTATCTGTTTGATTTAGGATTTCCAGAATTCCTTTAGTGAATGTGTATTTTGGAATTTTCAAGTCACGTTAGTATTAGTCTTTTGAAAGAAAGTCATGCATACATTTAATATTCATTCAGTGAGGAAAACTTATTTTGCATAAGCATGAAAGCTTATTTTCTGGAATTCTCTGTTTAATGCTAGTTATTCTTTTCATATATCCTATACTATCTTTTATAATTCAAAACTAGGACATTGAAATCGATAGAAGGCCGTTCCAAGTTTTTTTTCTATGTTTAGCGAACCCGTACGTCGTGGTTTTTGGCTTTATATAAACTTTATATTATGACCTTATAGGATTCATCTATAATTTGTTATATTAATCGTATTTTAGGCATTTGATCGCTCAATTCTGCGAATGTATGAATTTTGTTACGAGAAAAATATCAGAAATAATTCCTTTGAAAAACGTCATTTTGATGACTAAAAAGTCTGTATTTTTCTTTTTTGGTCTACGTGTCATTCTGACGCTTAAAGAAAAAATATGGAATGGCCTTACCAGCAGGCTTGGGGAATAAAAGAAAATATTTTAACAATTCAATTTTAAAGAAAATTGATGCTTTTTTCTTTAAATTAATAATCTGAGTGATTTTTCTTTTTTTCCATTTAAATTTTTATTGAAAAAACTCACGAGTTGTTTATATTAAATGATTTGATTTATGTTGTTTTGAAGTACAATGTAGTTAAGTAGAAATTATACGAACTCTTTTAAATGTTTTCTGATGACATATTGTCCGGCGTCCGTCCATTTAGCTGTCTAACTGTCCGTCTGCCTGTCAGTCTCTCTGTCTGTTTGTCTGTCTGTAAACTTTTCACATTTTTGACTTTTTCTTAAGAACTGCTGAGCAAATTTCAACCAAACTTGCCACAAAGCATCCTTGGGTGAAGGGGATTCAAGTTTGTTCAAATGAAGGACCATGTCTTCATTCAAGGGGAGATAATTGGGAATTAATGAAAATTTGTGTTATGTTTTAAGAATCATCTTCTCAAGAACCACTGTGCCAGAAAAGATGAAACTTATGGGGAAACATCCTCAGGTTGTGTAGATTCATGTTTGTTCAAATCATAACCCCCGGGAATGGAGCGGGGCAAACATGGCTGATCAAACTTTTACATAGAAATATATAGGAATATTCTTTAAGAACCTTCCTCTAAAGAATAGAAAAGCCATAATTGAGCAATTTTATTAGAAAGCATCCTCAGATAGAGCAGATTCAAGTTTTTTTTTTCTTTCAAATCATGACCCCTGGGGGTAGGGCGGTGCCACAATGTTCAATCAAAGTTTAACATAGACATATATAGGAAAATTCTTTAAAAATCATCTTCTCAAGAATAGCAAAGCTTTGATTGGTCATGGGACCACTTTTGGATTTAAACTTTTCAATAATAAACCAATATCTAATTTTTTCTAGCCACAGTGCTCAGGTGAGCGCTGTGGCCCATGGGTCTCTTGTTTATGATTTTTGACAATCGTCATACTGATTTTATTTTTTTTTTTTTCAAAAGCTGATCAGGGTCACTAGAGATCAGTTGGTAGAGCGCTTAATTACTCAATAATGGGAAGGTCATGAGTTCGAATCTCGGTCAAAGTAGATAAAAATTTGAAAGCTTCTGTTTCTTCCCCATGCGCTTGGCACTTTGAAGTGTAAGTTGCAGATCTTTTGGATGAGACCTTAAAATCTGAATCACGACGTTGGCACGATAAAGATCCCCCACTGCTCAATGTTGATGAGTGTCGAGTAAAGGTTTGAAACCATTCACCTGTATATGGTGACGTTTCTACCTAAGGGAAACTTTTTAAAAGGGACTTAGAACAATTTGCAATTAATCAATCAAATGATAATGCTGATTATACTTATAGGTGGATGGTAATGTTGATTTTAACGATAGTGGAGGTGATTTATATATTAAAGTTGGTTCCTTTCTTTCTGTATTTTTAAACAAATAACAAGCTTTCATTATTTCTTATCATAGTAACGGAGATGGTGGGTGGTCAACAAGAGGATGTAAATTACTATCTACAGATGATCTTTATCTTCACTGTGAATGCAACCATCTGACAAATTTTGCGGTACTGGTGCGACCATACTCAAGGGTAATCAATTAAATGACAATTGGTATTTCAGTAATTAAAGCAATCTATAAATGGCAACAAGATTTTCATCGTCTCCTTATAAAGAGAGTGTCTGAATATACTTGCTTTTACTAATCGTTCAGTTTTACTTTTCTTCTTTAGATTCAAGGAGAAGAAGCAGCATTGAAGTGGATATCCATGGTTGGTTGCTCGATATCGGTTTTTCTATCCTTGGTGACTGCTTCTATTTACATCTTTTTCTGGAAGTAAGTAGATATCTAAGATAATCGACAGACAATCCCTAGACATTTTACAATATAAACTATTTGATAATCAAATAGTATTCTCAAAGTGAAACGCGACTTCTTTTTTTCTTTACAGATCTATAACAGTCCAGGTCAACCGAATAATAAATAAGATCACAGTGTTACTCTGCTTGAGTCTCTCCATGGCTTATACATTGTTTCTAATTGGAGTTGATAAAATACAGAATGAAGTAAGCTTTTGACTGATTTTATGAAAGTATTTATTTCATTCTTTTAGAGTTGTTTACATCTTACCCTTTGTCTTACAGTGAAAGATCAACTTAATCCTTAAAACATTAATTTAAAAAATTATTATGTATTGACAATACCGTAGATGTATATCTCAATCAACTGAAATAAAAGAAAAAACAGAAACCCGTTTCATAATTGAGCATTTCAAAAGATATAGACTAATGACAAACTTATGTCGACACATTTGCTTTGATTTTGATATTGTTGTTTCAAAAGTATATTGAACTTGATGAGTGTTTGGTTATTTTCATATTTCAATTAAAGAAGAAGGTACATGTCCAGGTAATTGGCGTGATCTTCTTTAAACTTTTTTTTCAGATCGGATGCACTGTCATTACAGCACTGTTACATTATCTTTTCCTATTCATTTTCTTTCTGATGCTGGCCCTTGGGTGGCACTATTTCAGCAGTATCTCTCTGGTAAAATTATCACTGTCTAAAGCAACAACACTTCAGAGTCATGCCAATACTGTTGGTAAAGTCACGTGGGGAGTTGTCACTAGTGAGTATAATTTTAACCATATGGCAACGTCAAAAGTGATGGAAATCAATATATGTGAAACTTCTTCTAAAATGTGAATAAAGACTAACAAACTTATTATTTAGCTATCCCAGTGTGCATTACCGCAGTAACTTTCGGAATGGTATATTCATCGAGCAAAGAGTACCATTCACCAACAAGGTACAATTACTTCCTTTTAATACTTTGATACTAAATAACATGTATTAACATATTCATAAATTTATATTTATCTTTGAAACGTCGTTTTCAATGTCCTTTTTTACAGTTGCTGGTTATCATTTGATAGTGGAGCTTTGTACGGCTTTATTGGACCTGTAGCTTGCATTATCCTGGTAGGAAATATTTAATCCTGTTTATCTAAATAATCCTAGCTATAGTTTTTAAAAATGAAATGAATGGTAACAAAAGTGAGAAATATGATGTTTGCAAAGCTGTAACAAGTATAGCTCTAGCCTTGATATTGCCATTTAATTTTCAGGTCAATATTATCATTGTATTCAGTCTCATTGTGACTGTATATTCGACAACAATGTCTTCACAAGAAAAACTGAAGAAAAGGACAATGTACGTAAATATGAAAACATATCTAGTATTTTCTGAAAATATAGCTTTTAAATAATCAATTCTAGTATAATTCGAGTGTATATCTAGGCAAGAAATTATCTTTTCAATAAGGATGAGCTAAATTTCTTGATATCTTTTTTCTAATTAATATAAACAAGACATACTAAAGATATTAAATAAAATGTCATGCAAATTACCGGAATGGTTTCAGTGCCGGAATAAAGTCCATCTGTACGCTGTTACCCGTTCTGGGAGTGACGTGGCTTTTTGGCCTCTTGTCCATTAATGAAGATGTGATCGTCTTTCAGTATATATTCTCCCTGTTGAACTCATTTCAGGTAATTAGTATTTTTCATATTGTTCCGATACAATTATCAACCAGTGAAACATTATGCAAGAAATAATGATTTGATTATGTAATCTCCTCTTCAGGGACTTTTTTTTTCATCTCTAAATGTCTTTTGAACAAAAAGGTAGGAACACTACTTTACATAAAGAATTTAATGCTTTTTAAATAACATGTAAAAATAAATTAAGAACGCATCTTAAGGACTAATATATTTTTGAAAAACAAAGACTTTTACTTGAACCAGTTGATTTTCTACTTCATTTGATACTATACATTTAAAAAAAACATACTTTAAATTCCACAGATCAGAAAGTTGCTAAGCGAACGCATACACATAAAAGGTTCAGAAAGCTGGAGAAGCAGGTTTTATACACTGTTGAGCAGCAATACGATGTCTCTGACTACGAAGGAGTTTTCATCAGTATCTAAAGTTAGTTTTCATGTATAAGATGTCAAAATGTGGTTTTAATTGTTTTCTCATTCATATCATATTCTTCTTTTTAATTAAATATGGACAACGGACATAACAAATAAATGTATTTCAAAAAAATCAATTCCATCCACATAGGCTTTTACAGTAGAGATAAGATCGAGATAAAATGCCATAAACTGAGATTAACAATGTTTTCTGTATTGTAATATTAAAGATTCATACTGATGGAGAAGAATTATTCAGTGAACAAAATGAAGGGGATCCCATTAAGGTATTTTACTCAGTATTAATGGTATATGCGAATAACCAACAGTAAATCAATCTCGAAAATACATTAAAACAATTAGTGTAAATTGAGAGCAAAAAAAAAAATAAAAAGGAAAGAAAAATAACAGACATGAGATCAGGTGCCATGGAGGAGTTAGCATCTCCTGATGTCTATTTACACCAATGTAAAACTCAATCAAAAAGATAATCACTATTTAAAAAGGAATAGAAAATAAAAGAAATGCTATATGATGTTATATGTTTTAAAGGTTATAATCATGATACATATAAATCCTTTTTTTAATCATTCAATAATGAAATATGAATGAAATAATAAACTTTCAGGGAATTTCCTTTACAATGAGAGAGAGTGTTAATACAGTTCTTTGAAGATCCATGACGAACAAATCAAGACATCTTCTGAGAACTTGGAATCTTAATGACAGCGCCTAATTATCTTTAAATTATCATGTCATTTACTTGTTTGTTTCATCACGTAACTGTAAGATATAACAGTACGATGTCGCAATCTAACAGCTTCAGATTTTACATTTATTTACATGTATATGAAATATTTTCATATTTTACGTATATTAATAGGATTCGGCAATAATTGATTAGTACGTAGTTCCTGTTTATTATTTAGCAATTTTGCATTTTATTTTGTCTGTGTTATTATAAGCTATAAGGTCAGCTTCTAAAGAATACTAGCTCAAGATCAGTCATTTATATATCAATGCATTCCAGTAAAAAATCAAGATAATGCTCTTATTATCATTTCATGCAGCTGCTACTTTAGATACATTTTTGATCTCAATTTCCGCATCATTCCGCTTAGTTCATATTAATAAAGTTTAATGCTACAATGTTGTTCTTTGTATGTTATCTATCCCATAAACATATAGACACATGGAATCAAGAAGAGTTGGATCATGTGCTAAGAAGGAATCTTCTGTATTTACATGTATCAGGTTACCTGCCAACTTGTCAGTCTTTTGTATTTATCAGCATAACAATTTTGCTCATGATATATTTGCCTAAAAATTCCTCTGAAATATATTAGTCAAAATACGACCCATCTTATGCCTAGGTCACATTTCCCGGCCGGTAGCCGTAGACCGGTGGTAATCGGTGGTTATCCGTGGTGTTAACGATGCCCTAACATCGGTCCACATCGGCCTAGTAGACCTAGAAGAATCAATCAATCACATTATCCAGCGATGAGTATACGATGGGCAACCAATGCGTTTTATGATAAAAATGGCGTGGTTGCCGGCCGGACTTACAAAGGCCCAGCGATGCATCGCTAATCATAAAACGATGTTCCAGGCTAATCGGCCGATGTAAGGTACACAGTAAATTGAATTGTTTCCCAAAACTAACTGAGTTTGAAAGAAATAGTGAATAAAAGAAATGCGATATGACATTCTATGTTTTAATCTAGCTGTAAACAATAAATATCTAAATCTTTTTTTTTATTCATTCAATATTTAAATATGTTTGAAATCATAAAATTTTATGGAATTTCGTTCACAAGGAGAGAAAGTGTCAATACAGCTTTTTGAAGATCCATGACGAGCAAATCACGACATCTTCTGACAACTTGGAATTTAATGACATTGCTTACATGTAATATAATTTATTTATCATTAAATTATCATTTCTTTTATGCTTGTTTCATAATGTAATGGTCATACATAACAATACTCTGTTGCAATTGAACATTTTTCAGATTTCACATTTATTTAAATGAATTGTTTTCATATTCTAAATTCTACATATTTTAATAGAATTCAGCAATAATTGATTAGTACGTAGTTCTTGTTTTTTATTTAACAATTTTGCTTTTTGTTTTGTCTCTACTATCATAAGCTAAAAGGTCAGCCTCTGAAGAACACTAGCTCAAAATCAGTACTTTAATTATGTATCATGCATTCGTTTTTGAACTCAATTACCGCATTTATCTGCTAAGTTCATATTAGTAAAGTTTAATTTTACACTGTTGTTGTTTGTATGTTATCTCTCTCATGAACATATACAGCTGAAGACACGTGGAAGCAAGAGAAGTCGGATCATATGCATGTGCTCAGAAGTCGTCTACCTACTTGTCAATCGTCTGTATTCATCAGAATACCCTCCCACTTGTCAATCTTCTGTATGTATCCTGATACTCGCCCACTTGTCAATCGTCTTTATCTATCAGGATAACTCCTCACTTGTCAATCTTCTGTATTCATCAGGACACATGCCCACTTGTCAATCTTCTGTATTTATCAGGATATCTACCCACTTGTCAATCTTCTGTATATATAAGGATATCTGCCCACTTGTCAATCTTCTGTATTCATCAGGATATCTGCCCACTTGTCAATCTTCTATATTCATCAGGCCAAAGAATTAAGCTCTTGACGCAATTGCCTAAAATTTATCTGAAATTTGTTGGTCAAAATACGATCCATCTTAAGGACAGATGATGCAAACAAACAAAAATGAATACCTGGATTGGTATATACTTTTGGGTCTATTTTTGTTGCAAATGATTCAAATAATAAAATTTAGGAAATATTAGGAAATTGTTGACATTCTATTAGGTTCAAAATTCTGCCCTTCTAAAACAATCCTTCTTAATTTTTACTAATATTTCACTTCATTCCATTTTTGTGAAACTTTGAATAAGAAATGAAAAACTAGATTGTGAATTTTTTTTTTATTTTACTTAAGAAAACGTATCCATATTTGTTAATTCCATTTTTATGACAAACGTTTGTATCATCGGTCCTTAATACAAACATTAACCTAAATGCAAACATTAACACTGTTTACCTGATCAGTGCTCAAGTCACAAGTGACTTTCTTCAGAGGATACTGTTTCCCCTAGGTAGAACTCAATACTGACGAAATCTGAAAAATTCTTGTTTGAGATCAAATTGCGTTACTTGAGCCACAATTTCAAAATAAACAGGAAGTATTTTGCTTCAGGATTTATGATTTTTTAAACAAAAAAATATCAAGTCACACTTTCCAAAAAGAAAGTTATGTGGTGAAACTGTACAGTGAATTCCTCCTTTGTTTTTATTTAATGTAGTACTCTGGCTCAAGTTCCAATGTCTCAGTATTGCATGAAGTCGCATAAACTTAAGAGATGCTCGGGGAGAGAACTACAAACGTTATAAGGGAAATGCAGTCTGTGTTTGTCATTATCTTTTTCGTATAATATTTTTCAGCAGAAAATATGCTTCTCGCGGTCAACGCTCTCAAGTTTTATTACACTCTACCTCTGTTCAATAATTCGACAAAACTGATTAAGTAATGGAATACACGTATTGCTTTAAGCCATGTTAAAGAATTTTTCTCTCTTAAAATGGCGTCACTATATACTATAAACAGGCTTCAAATTTAAACTTTTACGCTCAGGGTCATTAAACAGTGAGGTTTTTTTTATCAAGCCAACGCCTTCTTTTAAACGTGGCCTCGGTTCTAAAGGTATCATCCGAATGACCTGCAACTTTCAATTCAAAGTGCCAAGCGCTCATGGGAATACAGTTTTTATCGACTTTGGTCAGTGAATGTGATTCGAACACAAGACCATCCGATCACGGAGCGACTTAGCTAACTTTCACTAATTATATATGAATTACCAAACAAGTATAATGATTCCAATAAATTCATTAAAGAATAAAATCAAAATTTGTAAAAGTGCATGGATGTGTCAATAAAACCCGTCTAAAAATTTGAATGTTTAATAACTTTTATTTGAAATAAGATTTTAATTAGATTTTTGTGTGAAATGCTATGAAGATATATAAGTTGTAATATCATACAGAAAATATTAACTTCAAATCTGTGTCCATGCACCTTTAATATGTTTGATAATATTCCTTAGGGTACAAGTAAATCTTTTAAGTAAGTCTTTTTGAAAAAAATTAACTCCAATAAGAAGTCTCTGTGAATCATATACAATCATAATCATAATGCAACGTATGTCTTAATAGGTACCAGTTTTAAAAATAATCTGTGTTTTGAATTGAGCTGAAAGATTTCATGACTTTAATGTATAAGATTCATTTTCCACTGCGTGGACGGCCATTACTTAACCATAAGTGTTTGTCGTTCTGTATATTTAAATTATTTTACTGTTAATGTTCTTTCCGATTTTTAGATATGGTTTATATTTGAAAATATTTAGACACATGAATACTAAGTTGGGATGCAGTATTGTATCTGACAGTTGAGTTTAAACCAACAAAAAATCAATTTCATTAATACAATAAAAATTTCTCTGTAACCATTTAATAAATAGATTTTTAAGCAAATATTGATATAATTTTGCTTTACAATCGTCCGTTTTATGCCATACTGGCACATATTGAAGTCCTTGTAAATTTTGATTATTAAGGTCTTCCGTCTTCACGGAAGACCTTATAGTGATTCTATTGTTTCTTATTAAGGTCTTCCGTCTTTACGGAAGACCTTATAGTGATTCTACTGTTTCTTATCATTATTATTAATTTTTTTGACAAAAATTTGTGCAGGCGATTTCTCGAAAACTATTCGTCGGATTTCAATGAAACTTTCACAAAATATGTGTCATAATATGATCTTTGTTCATCACAGACAAAATTTGGAAAATTCGCTTCTGGTGCCAAGTTATGGACAATTTTCTGATTTTAAAATGCGGTTTTGTCGCGCACTTTTATCGAAAATGGCTGAGGATATGAAATGGAGACTTATTGATGATGATAGATCATGACTTTGTGGTTTGCAGAATCGCTTTTTCGTGCGTCGTCAGTACTTCCGGTCGTTACGAGATGCAAATTTATAAAAATCGTTTTTTCTAACTTTTTTGTTTTTCAACATTTTTCATTTATTTTTGGTATTTTGATAGAAACCCTTCTTATTATGCTTACTATATAATTTGTTTGAATGCTGAAAAATCTAAACTCTAGATATTAGCATTCAAAAATCTGAAGCGGGCCCAAATGGCGGCTGTCTCTGGCAACGCCGACATTTCGCAATAGTGGTTTACGGAGGCAGCCGAGCGTTTGCTTGAACGAAAGTAACATAAGGATAAATGAAATGTAAAGGAATACTTGGATTGTCACGTCGTAGTTACGTTGCAGTTCTGTGTCAAACTAACGTATTCTTTAATTGGTTTTGGCTGGTTCTCAAAGTAGAAAAAAAAGACTAAATGTGCAAATGAAATTCGATACCTTATATTCTTGTGCACCACGAAAAAAAAGATCGTAAATCATACTTATAAATAATACTTTCTCAAAAAGAAAATCAATTATATCAGTATTAATATCAAGTATTAATCTTAACCACTGCTTTTTATGCACACTTGTGTCATATTAAACTTATAAATAAGAAAAAAATAATAAGAAAGCGATTTTTTTAAAGATCGATTCATGTATTTTATTTTAGCATTTTGGTCTCAAAAAGACCTGATTCAAGTTACTGAGCATAAATGATATCTGATTCCTTGACCGTCGTACCTGCAAGGCGAGCCATATTTTTCGGCGAAACGTTTCAACCTTTTTTTCGATTAACTAATCGGGATAGTTCACTTTGGGGATAAACAGGAAATTGAAAAAAAAAGTTTAAAAATTATAACCGTTTCATTGCTTTACATGAATATATACAAAATGAAATTTGTATTTGTGTTAAATATACTTTCTAAACTTCGAAACGTAGGTTATTAGAACGTTCTTTTTTTTATTTCATTGAAGCTATCACAACTGTTTAATAGAATATTCCAAAGAAAAGGTGCGAAGATTAACTCGAGGCGTTTGGCGCTAAATTTTGAATAGTGACCCGCCTTTTATAATTTTAAGAGAGAAGCACTGTTTCGTGAATATATACAAGTGGATTTAGAGTAGATGTCCCAATGACGTAATATTTAGAGCGTCGGAATTTCATGCTGGCGTCTTGCGTTCAAACTCCACTTAAGTGCAAATGTTTTTTTTTTTACATATATATATTTTCAGCTCCATTTTACGTTTTCTTTCCGGAATCGGACGGAAGACCTCTCGTTGCTCGCAACGAGCTTATATCCAGTTATTATTTTTATTCTTTTTTTGACAAAGAAGAGGGTACAGTTTCAATACAAATTAAGCCCTATATTTTTCTAAAATGTGAAAGTAATATAAAAAAATAAATATTCATTCTTTCTGAATCATAGGAATTCCCTGCAGTAAGAATACCAAACCGTTTTTCACATATGAAGTCCTAAATGCTAATTGTGACGTCATTAACTTGTGCATTTTCCCGTATTTTCATAAAAAGTTGCAGAAGACATCAATGTTTAGTGGAATTTTCTTTCAGAAAACATACTCTGCCACCGCCGCCCAGAAGGATTTTGAGATATGTGATTTTTCATAGCATTTTACATAATATATCCAAAAATTAAAGCGGGCGACGGTGGCAGACACTAATTTCTAAAGGAAAATAAGCACAGAAATGAGTCATTTTGGGGCTTTTCTGTATTAATCTTAGAAATGTTCCAAATTAATGACGTCATATTTCCAGAAAGGCCCTCCTTTTTGCCATATTCTTTAATGATTTATCATATTCATCTTCTCAACTATTGTTTAAGCCAATTTCGAAACTTTTTAAGAACATTAAATTTTTCGGGCACAATAAAGCTAAACCTGTACCCTCTTCTTTTGTGCAGGCAATTTCTCGAAAACTATTCAGCGGTTTTTCATGAAACTTTCACAAAATATGTGTCATTATATGAAATTGTTACATCCGAAGAAAAATTTGGAAAATTCGTTTCCGGTGCCAAGTTATGGACAATTTTCTGATTTTAAAATGCAATTTTGTCGCGCACTTTTATCGAAAATGGCTGAGAATATGAACTGGAGACTTATTGGACATGATAGATCATGACTTTGTGGTTTGCAGAATTGCATTTTCGTGCGTCGTCAACACTTCCGGTTTCTGCCGGAAGCATATTTAAAAAACGCAATTTTTCAATTTTTTTGTTTTTCAATATTTTTCTTTTGTATTTTTAATCTAAATAGAGACTCATTAGCAAATGCATAATATGTAATTTTTTTAAGAATCGAAAAAGGCGTTCTCGAGATATTTGCATTTAAAGATTTGAGGCGGTGGTTTCAATGGTCGAATGGTTAGCGCGTTGGATTGTCACGCGGGCGACCCGGGTTCGCTCCCACGAATGTCCGATTTTTTTTAATCACTTTTTCTGCTAGATTCTTCGTTTTTTATTACAGAATCGGACGGAAGACCTCTCGTTGCTCGCAACGAGGTCTCATCTAGTTACCATAATGTTTTAAAGCAATTTTAACAGAAGGCGGTCAAATGTACTTGAAATGTTTTTTTAACCATTATATACATTTTAGCATTCTTACAAAGAGAATCGGAACAAAATATTTATCAGTAATTGTAGACTTAGTTTGTAGAAAAATAAATTGTAAAACAAAGGAGTCGAAATCGATACTGAGATATCCTATGCAATTACCCATTAAAAAAAAATGTCTGACCATTGAACGAAGATTTGATCAAAGTATTTCTAAATCGATTAGCAATTTTGCAATACGAGGGGCTTTCAATAAATAATGTCCTTGGGGCTCGGAAAGAAACAAAAGAACGCTTTTCTATGACTTAGTCTGAATGATTTAACCTAAATATTTTCTTTTAATTAAAACACATGTCCGTAAAATTTTTATTCAATTTCTAATTGTTTTAGAACACATTTTTGAGTATGACCCTTCGTAAACTGGAATATGGCAGATCCTATGATTTTCTGTACTGGTTTTTTTCTTTCTGATAGATGATTATCTAAGTTTGGAAAATGAAACAAGTCAAAGGTTGAAAGATCTGGCAAATTTTGTTGTTGTGACAAAACAATAACATTATATTCATCCACAAAACTCCTTTAGTCTTCTTGGCCTGTGGGTTTGGACGCTGTTATGAAGAAATGCAATGTAGTGAGTTCCTCATTCTGTTTCTTTTCTATGATAAACCTTTCAATTCTTTTCCAAAAAATCTGTTTTCCAGACTCCTCCAAAAATTGAACATCCTTCCCCGAAATGAATTTCAACAATAAGACCGCTTATATTTAAGAAAATAGCATATAAAACTGTTTTTTGTTCTTGCAATTCTTTCCCCTTTCAAGCCTTTGCAGTTTCGTCAAGTGCATCACATTATAAATTTGTTTTGCGGGTTTAAAGCAAAATGGATTCAAGTTTCATTATATACTTGAATTTTAGACAAACGTGGATAAGTACAATTTTTAAATTTTTAAGGTAATTATTTAGATATTTCCACACGATGTCGTTTTTACTCATTTTTCAAAATATTGGGTGATCTTTGAGTATTAAACTTTTTTTTACTATTAAATGTTTCTTTGAAACAGTGTGAACTACCCCCAAAATAATTTCTATCAATTTTGCTATGTGTCTTAAAGTCAATAAAACATAATCAGTGATAATTTGTTGAATTTTTGCAAATATACTGTAATGAGTAATGAAAAATGCCTATGCCATTCAAACGTTGATGTGACCTGGAATAATGGAACAGTCCAGGAGCCTTTTCAACCCTTGTTTGAATGGTATAGCCCTTGGCTATATAAACGGCTGCAGAGGCATTCTCGGTCATCCTGAAACCCGCAGAAGAAGCGAGAAGCTGAACAGAAGATTAAAGGTAGTAATAAAAATTAAAAGTATTTAGAGGGTAGAAGAAGGATAAGTAAGGCCAGGGAACAGAGCACCGGTCTGTATTTAGCCAAGGAATTGAACTGAAGCACAAGTTGTAGTAATCCTGAGTAAGGGTGAGGCACCGAGTGCTCAATTCAATAGGAACTTGGTTCCAGAACCCGGTGCAAGGAGCCCAGTCATAGTACCCGGTTACAAAGAATTAACCTCTAATTGTATCCTGCTGTTTCAATTAAAAAATGCCCAGATACAAGCATCCACTATAAATGACGAATAATCATTTTAGTACATAATATTAATTCCCCATACTAATTATAGGCTCAGATAGAGCCAGAGGAAAAGTTTATATATATATATTTGACCCTGTATCTCCTGAAAACGAACCCTTAATAAGGTTACACGTTACAATACATTGGTTGTTGAAAGTTCTTGTTGCCAAGGACGGTACCCATTTTTGATGCCCATTAAATAACTTTTGTTTATTGAAATCCATCTGTTCATGTGTCTATAAAACAGACTTTAGTCGCTGTAAATTTCACATATTTCAGTTAATATACTTTTTACATAAGATTTACAGCTGCTTTAATGAAGCGTTTAATTTGACTCTAGTTTACTGAATCTTGACCATTCATTTTTAATGCTGTGTCTCAAATAGCCCTTGTTTTCTAGCTTCCCACACTAAAATAATGCGATGAAAAGTGGTCACATAAACTGTTATCAATTCATTAAAGATTCAATAATGAGAAAAATCCAAGCTTAATGTCATATGATTTCTATCGGGTGTGACAGGTCGGCAGGGGATTCTCACTCCTCCATGGCACCTGATCCCACCTCTGATGTTTCGGGAGTCCGTGTTTGCTCTGCTCTAATTCTGTATTGTTTTATGGACTTTGAGATTGAATACTGTTCGTTATCTCCATATCCTTCTTGAATGTCATCGAGCTAATGACATTATTTAATGAACGTCCCTCGGAAGTCTTTTCAGTCATTTAGGCAGCTTAAGAAAGACATGATTTGTAATCCTGCTCAGTACCTTATATATCAGTGTATTCTAATATAGACTACTGCTCTCAAGGTAATGTTCAAATGGCCGTTTAATGTTTGTGGTTGTTTAATATATTGTAAAACTAAGATTCAATTTCTTATTTAGCTATGAAAGATTTTTGCTTTCGTTATTATAATTTTTATTATAATGACAAAACAACATACATCCTTGGCAGAAGTTTGGACCAGGTGCCCTGGAGCCCGGTCCCTCTAAATTCAAATAAATAAGAGAGAATTTAAATGAATGGTGTAAACTTAATTCCTGATCCACAAGTACTCGATGACTTTGCAGAAAAACATGTTTAAGGATTTAAAGGACATTTTGTGTCTTTTCTTTCAAAAATGCTTTTGAAGTCGAATTTTTTCTCCATATAGATTCTAATTTTAACATTGGAAGTACTCAGCATATCTTGCAGATATTCAAATAATTATAGATATATCATTTTGATGTGAAGAACAAATATTGAATCAGTTTACTTTCTCAATACTGAGCAATCACAGCGGGAGGTGAGGTTTAACAAATAAGCGACTGTAATTTAAACAGAGATCTGATAGTCTAACAAATTTTTAAGATATGCCATTGCCTAAAATGAATAGCTGAGATAAAAGGAATGTTTGCTTGTAAATGTATTAACGTATTACATTACTTGGGTCACCTGTATAAATAAACCACAAAGTCGATCGGATTCATTATTTGCTATTTTCTGTCGAAAACTCGAGTCGTAATGTCTACAAAGGAAGGATGCGTTGTGAAACTTTGCGAGGAATGTCCTTATCCTGTGCAAGACTGGTGTACTGAATGTCAAGTTGGATTATGTCGCCGTTGTGCAGTTGACCATCTGTCTTTTTATCCAAAGGACCATAATGTGCTTCCATACAGGGGTAGATACAAGCCATTTATCGTTAGGTCGAAGTGTTATCTTCATAAACAAAAATACAGTACGTATTATTGTTGGATTTGTCATTATCATTTGTGTGATGATTGCAAAAAACAACATACAAGTGCGCTGTCTTCTAGGAAATCTATACAAAAGTTCATTACAGAGTTAAGGCAAAACATCAAAATACTGCAAGAAGAAAAGGCGCGTCAGCTTGAGTCACAGAGACATGCTACCCAGCTACAGTTAAAGACGCAATGCATTGATCTTATATTAACTGAGCATGAAAAGGTTTTACAAAATACATACCGATTGCAACATCTGCTTTTTAGGAGTTCAGTCGCTAAGAGGGAATTTTTAAAAGCTTTTGAAGCATGTAATTCATTAAACGTAATGCCTTACTACGATTTCCAACATGAAAGGGGTTCCAATTTACAGGAAGTCGTAGACTTAAGAAAGACACAAAAAGATGAATTTCCACTTTACACAGGGAGCGTAGCCTGTGTTTGCTTTGGTCCATTTTGGATAACAGTTGAAAATACAAAGAAAGGTCTGATTTACAGCAGACAATACGACCCAGATGGACATTTACTAGAAAAACGATCTCTTCCACTTAAAGTTTCAGGTTTTCATTCTATATCATCCTTTGGAAATGTATATTACTTTAACAAAGCTAATGATTCAATTGAATTAATTAATAATGATGGCGAAACACAAGTTATTCAATGCTTAAAGGAACTTGGGCTGAACAAAGGTAGAAAAATTTGTGGACTATATTCCAATTTTTTGGATGTAATATTTTTGGCCATATCTTACAAATTTAATCGTGGAACTATTGTGAGAATCGACATAAATTCTAGTACAATTAATGCGATTGACACTGACAGTCGAGGTGAGCCACTGTATGAAAGTCCTAGATGTACTGATGAAAATACACATGGAATAATGTGTACTGTAGACGTAAAAGGAATCGTTCTTTTTCAATTGAGCACCAATGAAAAAATACCTTGTGTTGAGGTATCGCACCCTCGTATTGTTGTGACAAATCTCAAAGATCAGTTTTTGGTGTGCTATGGACCCGAAAAGTGTCCACTTCTCGGAATTATTAATGACTATGGCGAAATGCTCAGAAATGTGTCTTTTCTTTACGGTGAGATAGATCTAATTTGTTATGATATAAAAAACAATATTTTGGCTGTTACAAATGACGGGTCGGCTATAAAAAGAATATCCCTTTGCATGCTTCAGACTGAATTTCCAACTGCTTTTTAAACGTTCAAACACCTGGATGTTTGTTGCTCGTAAGAGATTTTTAAACTATTTATTTTTACTTGTAAAACATGAAAACATTACATAAAGTACTCAGTATACAATTAATTCAATTATATTGTATTCATGTACATAAAGGAATTTATGTGATCTAATTGAGTACAAAATTGTGTATTTTTATTAATCACTATTTTGTGTGAATCCATGGGCCTTGATGAGATTTTCCAGGTTGTATACTTAAGAGCCCTCTAGTTACGGCTATTAGCCTTATCCTTATCAAAATAACTTTTGGCTCCGAAAATGTGGTTTACAAATTTTACCCACCTCCACCCCCTAAATCCCCCATACCTATTGTTATTGTAGAGAATTCATGTACTAAATTCTTTTGTATAAGGTTCCTATTGTTATTGTTGTTGAAAATATACATGTATGTACTAGTTTTCTTTTGTATAAGGTGTGGGATATTTTTTGGGCCCCAACTTTCTGCTGCATTCTGAAATTGTAAAATATGTAATCTCATTTGCGTTTGTAATAAATGCTCTATGCACACATACCCTCTTTATTTTTGACATGCTGCAGAACAGAGCTGCAAATGTGCTTCAGGTTCATATGAACCGAATTGTTCATCAGTTCCAGTATTTAAGAGCACATAAATGCACATATGTATACATTTTTTAAATGTCTGTGACGGTTCATCACTCTTAGGCAAAAATATGGTTGTAAATGGCACTTCTACAGCAGATTTACACCGCATAATTCAGCATTATAAAATTTAGGTTGTTAGACAACGTAAAATTTCGACCAAGTCATAAGTTGTATGAAAATCCCGGGATCACTCTATCTTAAACGCGTATATTATTCACGTAGTTTTGGGAAAAATGCATTAAGCTACTGGGTTCCAGTGTCGTAAGAAATTTAAGAAAAATAGAACTTCCATTGACGTTGATTAAAGGTGTGGCCGCCTTTTGGAGGCTCTGTTTTAAGTGTTTATCCCATTAGAAAATTAAAAGCATTAATGGACGTTGTCGGCTGACGTACTTTGCTTGACATTGCTACTGAAATTGGAACATCATAAGGAAAGATGGGCAGTATTTTGAAATATGAGTGAAAAATGAAGATAAGTTGTTACGAGAGGATACCCAGGCTTTTCTTGAGAAAAAAAATTGACAAAGGAGCAGCATTTTGTAGAATTACGTATTTGAATTGGACAGTAGGGTGAGATGCTTCTAAAACGTGACGTGACATATCTAACTTGACGTTACGTCGAAGTCTCCCCCGGGTTTCACAACTATCCATTTTCAGAAAGCTCGTGTGACCTTAATGGTAATTGGAAGGGTGTGAAATTTTCCAGTATCGTTGCAATATGACTTTATATTATAAATATGCCTATTGTTTGTTTTCATCAAATTACTATAAAATTTTAGAAAGAAATTCCACGAACTTTTGGATTAACCCTCGTATATATAAACCATTGTAAAACTCTCTTTGATAGAGGTAGAATGTATCATTTTTGTATAAAGAACCTGGCACTGGTGATGAATGAGGATTAATGGAGTTAAGATTCTTTTGTGGAAATATGTAATAGTAGTTTCGAGTCTTAATACATCTTGCTTGGGAGAAATGTGTATAATGGCTCTGCTATAAAACAGATATCGATATTGAGTGGAAAATACCTTCATTTTTCATTTCTTTATGTTAAAATTATTGTGCAATAATTTCTACTTGAGTGATAGTGTTATTTTTCCAAAGCACATTTCGTGCCCATAAGGATGCGATGAGTTCATATATGAGTTCATATATGTATTTCATGAAAAGATATTATTTTATAAAGGGAAGAGAAATCTTAAATAAATATATGATTAATATTTCTGGTTTATAATTTTAATATTTTTCATTTATACACAAAAAGATTGCCACTTTTCCTAGGTATTAAGGATTAAATCATAATTTGTGAAATTTCAATGATGTGTCAATCAAACCCGTCAAGAAATTTGGAATTAAGATAACTTTTAGATGAAATAATATTTTTGATATATTTGCGTGTAAAATGCTATTGCAATAATAAGTCATGAAATCTGTGTCTATGTACACATGTACCTTTAACATTGCTGCATACTGCATTTTATTTTTTCTGAGAAAATGTTCGTTTCCATATATTTTACCCAGTTCTACTGTAATCATAATCTTGAGCAGAATTCATAGAAACAGTTCTTTCGCAGCGTAAACTGACGCAAACCAGGTCATACTCGAATAATTTGGACAAGAATTAGTCATTTCTCATGATTTAATTATAAAGATTATTTAACAACTGTGAATGTAAAGTTTTGTTGCTTTTTATTTGTTCAAATATGCCGCTTATTAATACAACCGTAGTAACGGAAGTGATTGGAAGCGACGGGAGATAAAAGCTGGTACATATGCCCGGCAGATATGTTTGTTTAGATTTAGTAACATCAAGTAACTATTAAAAATGTTAAAAGTTTACTTATTGAATCAGAATTTTTTTATTATTTCAGAGATCTGGAAATAAGAGGATTGCATGGATAAAGATGATTCAGCTGGTCGTCAAAGGGGTGGGGTTGGGGGTTTCCATACCATATAGGTTATACAGAAGTAATTTAATGTCAGTTGTAACACGTCTTTTAATTCAGTAAAAGGTTTAATCCATTTTGTATAGCATACTTGCCTACGTCTCAATGGGTTACGTCAAAAACGTATTTCTCTGTTAGACTTTATTTATAAAATATTCTAAACTTAAAGCCCTTTTTTCGGAGATGAAATGGTCTCATTTTCTGCACTGAAATTAAATTATAAGGAATGAAGCTTATCTCAACTTATGTAATACGATATAACATAACTTGGGACATTTTACGCTTTTATATACTCCGCTTCGCGGTAAATAAAGCGTACACTTCCCTAAGTTATGTTATATCGTATTACAAAAGTTGAAATAAGCTTCATTCCTTAAATGAATTGTCTTCCTTTATGGACATTAAAAATAAAATTTTATGGAGATTACGAATAGTTTTCAATCTAAAAATCCGTGAAACAATATTAAATAGGAGCAAAGCAACCACGATCATCCAAAACAACAGAGGTGGGATCAGGTACCATGGAGGAGTGATAATTCCCTGCCTACTGGTCACATCCTTGTTATGATCGGGAAATAACGACGATTCCGTATGCAAGTAATGGCCTTAATATTAGAGTAAATAGTCAGCATTTAATTGGTTTGGCAATTTACCTCGTTTTAGAAATTGTAAAAATGTTGACCATGCTCTTGCGTATCGAATAAACAGAGAGATATAAACTCAGGTATATTGTTGTATAAGAAAGGAAAGTTGGCGATTTAAAAGTTTAAGTCATAACGTTTATCGTAAAGCTTAGTCATTAGATTGACAAAAAGGTCAGGACCTTCTGTATTTAGGTCCTTTTGGGTGATAACTGCTCTTTTATAGAACAATATTAAAGAAGCCAATGTGGTAGGGAATAAGATGGGTTAACCAACAGTGCTTAAGTACTATTGTTTTCCTTTGTTCACAAGATATTAGTTCCAGATAGGGACATAAATAGGCAAGAAATTAAAACAAGTTTACTATTCATTGAGCGGTACTAGAATAGACTGGTTCTTTTGTCGATGCCTCATCAGTATATTTTTCTCAATATGGAACAACATAGTTTATCTGTCTGTTTTATTTTAGTGAAGTATTTTCAGTATTAAGGTGATTGTTTAATCCCCCATCACCTTATGTTTCCTACTGCGTATTGAAAAGAACAATATTCAAGTTTTAATGAAAAAAAAATTAAATGTTTTATCCCTCTTGTTGCAAATCGTGTTGATTTTGGACGAATGGTATATAAATGTTTCAGGCCTGGAATAATTCAATCAAAAGACATTATTCTAGTAAGGTTTATAAAAGTTTGATTCTTTTAATACTAGTAAAAAGCATTTTTATTACAAGTAAAATGACAAAATCTACAAGCAAGAACACGTTCCTTCACAATCATTTATTTTTGAATAAATATTTTTTCCTCAAAAAGACTTTAAAAGAGGTTTATTGAAGGACGTAATTATTAAAAAAAAGTTTACAACCATACGAGGAAAAGAGTGTAAAGTACCGGCATTCAGAGATTGTGTAAAAGTAAAACAATAATGTATTTACTGCTTATCAACTGTAATTTATTTTAGATGCGGAAGAAATACACGCCAAAATTTTGATAAAATTCAATTGCATATAAAGCCGATATGATGAGAAATTAAAAAGACTTCAATTCAGATCATGAAATATAGGATATGTTTTAAGAGTCAGTTCTTTAGATCATGTCGAAAAACCAAAACACGATATTAATTTTTTTGACTGGTTTGTATTATCATCATTCATTAAAAATTCTCTCACTCGACAATATCTGTCCCATGTTTTCCCTCTTTAACTTTTTATTTCATTTTCAGGTATTTTTTCCATATCTGGAGTTTTCTGCTCATGGGTGACGTGTTCAGAAAATGGGGTTGCATATATGTTTGAGGAGCAGAAAGTTAATTGGCATGAGGCAGCTAGGCGATGCGAATTTGTTGGTGGATCGTTAGCTATTATTCGGTCGAATTTTGACGAAAATTGTACCGTAAGTAAGTAAATACTTCTGTCTATAATGAAAACATTTGTATTATAGAGGAATTGTTTGTTATGAAAGTCGAACTTAAAAGAATTGTAGACAGTTTTCTAATATTGCAGGAAACCTAAATCAAAGTGTTGGTCCCTATTCTATTGGAGGTACAAAATCCTCCTCTGGACTTTGGACATGGATAGATGGTACCCTAATTACTCAGCCAGCATACTGGGCGACAGGTGATGTTTATTTTGTTAATTCCAATTCGAGTTTACAATCTGCTGACGAAATTATAAGGTACTGTGTAGCCAACAGGCGTACCGTACGTGTCAATTTTCTTATCTTTTTCTTTTCAGCTCACCTCGACTTCGTCGAGGTGTGGACGAAGTCGAGATGAGCTTATTCTATACACCCCCGAGTCCGTGTTGGCGTCGGTCTCGGCGTTAGAGTCGATTCCCCGGTTAAAGGTTCAGGAGTATGTCTTTATGCCAAGTACATGTAACCATAAGCTCCATCTGGACCAATGGATGAATGATTCATCTAGAGATACACACATAAAGATTTACTTCGGATGCTAGATCTGACCTATATTTTCCAGATTAGTTACCAATTTGATATAGAAGAGTCAAGTTTTGTCATTTTTTAACCAAATTAGTATAGCTTGTAAGGTATATCAGCTGATGGAGACTTCCAGACCAACTTTGGATGCTGAGTCTGAAAAAAATGTTTTCTTATGACTGACCAAGATAAAGTTTTGGACTTCTTAAATGTTGTGGCTTGTTAAAAAATAACTTGCATGGATGAACATTTTCAGACTTGCACCAGATGTTTGAATTAAAAAAATATATGTGAATAAGGTAAATTTGTTGGAACAGGTTCATTTTAAAGTATCTTTAAATCAAGCTTGAATGGATATTGATCACTTTCTAGAAAATAAATGGTGTGTTATCTGTCTTACTAATAGATGACATTCGTCGAGGTGAGCTTCGTAATCTTTGATTATCTATACTTTACACGCCATGGATCTACCTATGTGTTCCAAGCAAGTTATGAACTCAGTTATCTTTAAATTAAGTTTGAGAGAATATTGTAACTCGCTTGTTTGTTATCACTTAATATTTACATTTACTTTGTTTGACCCTTATAAAAGCATTGTAAAATTAAAAGTGATAAATACACATAACACACAAGACCAAATCACCGAAGTCTGTCTGGCGTATGAATACAGGGACTACGCCATTACAGTTTAAACAAAGCGAAAACTTCATGTTTTTTTATACTATTCATTTGTATTTCTTTGTTGCAAAATATAGTTTATCATTTGAGATTGAAAAATTAAAAAAACTTTGATTATTATTATCTGTTTTATTGTGCACTATTTTTGTTTGCGGATTTTGGTTTGTGTGCAAACAAACTCTGGCGGGAAACTTTAGAAGTTAGATAAAGCTGTTCCTAAAGCTGTTCTATCAATTTTAACTTACATGAAGAATAAGGCGGGAATTTTAATTAAAAAATTCAAAATTGCGAAAACTACAGGGGCGAAAAAATGTAAATATAAGCATTGAATTATCATTTTTTGAAAGATGCAGTCTCATAACTGCAATGGTGTGTGCAAACAAATTTTCATAACGCGCTAACGCGCGTTACTCAATTTGTTTGCACACACCATTGCAGTTATGAGACTGCATCTTTCAAAAAATGATAATTCAATGCTTAAACATGTATTTCCTTTGGCTCAATGCCATATATCGCTTTCGATGAAATTTCTAAGGTTTAAACTCACTGCTAAGCATTAAGACCGGTCCAAAGTTCGAATAAAACTGCATCCTCCAAGGTTCTGTATTACAGTAACTGATGGCACAAAAAGATCTCCCACAGCTCAATTGCATTTGGTGCCAAGGCATTGGCCTCCACCGGCAAATGGTGACGTTTCTATAGGAATGAAAAATTCTCAAGAGAGACTGGAGGGACGTTAAACAATAAAAAACAAACAAATCTTGTTTTTAATGAATTACAATTGCACAAATTTAGAAAAAATGACAAATCAAATTTGATATACACGACTTAAATAAGTATTATCTTATCTATTTTAAACAATAGGTTTATTACTTTTTATTGACCAATCCGATTCAGGTCTAATATTTCCTTGAATAGTTAAAATAGGGAAGTATCATAGGTAAATTAGATTATATATATGAATGGTTTTAAAGATTAAATGAAATGGAACATTTCATAAAATAAAGAAAAAAAAATAAACTTACATTTCCCTTGCGTTTCTACAACACCAACAATACATATATAATTTGTAATTACATTGGAAAATAATTTTCCGAAGATACCAAAGCCGTCAGGTGCCTAGGACAGTTAAACAAAACTTGTTGTATACCTATATCTAGTTAAGATAGACGAAATATTCCGTGATTTTTTAAACACAATATTACTAATGGTATAACACATCAACTAATATGAAGATCCATAGATACTGTAGGTTATTATGTTAACAACGTCATATTAAGAGTCAAATAATTTACGAAGTGCCAACATGAAGGAAAGGATTGCATGGGCCCGTGAAAAAATTCCGCCCGATGAAATTTTCTCATTTTTACATATAATGTGCCTTATGTCAATGATACCATTATATCAAAATATCAACCATGGTCATCAGGGTTATAAGGAAGTTATGGTTGCCATGGTAACCACCACTTTTTTAATCTTTTGATAATCATGAGTTGAATGTTTTATTATGCCATACAAGCAACAAATTTGAAACAAATTAAAAACATTCCTGCAGATATTCAGTAATATGCTTTATATTTATTGAAAATAAAAACTGTTTCGGAAACTATTGATAGATATAGTAATGCCATTGTTTTTTAGGGAAGTATTAATTGTAAATTTGCAGTAATAATTTCACCTCAATAGCAGTTTTTAACGTCTAGACAAAAAATTACCCATTGAATTTTCCCAAAATTAACAAATGCTTTTGTAGTCATTATAAGTGACTTATGATTAAAATATAAAGTAAGGTAATCAGATTCATTTTGAAGCTACACGCATTTCTGTACCCCCACCCCTTTCTAGAATATTAAGAGGTTTCACAGATTTTCTTACGTTGGTTTGTTGTTGGACCTTAAATATGCATAATCAGTTTAAAGAAAATAAAGACCATATGTGTAGATAAATAATTACTTTTTCTGATGCTCATTTTGTATGTGAAACATAATGATTTAATTATCACCGACAGCGGTCTCGAAAATAACTTTCATTTTTTCAAACTCAGTTTTTTATCTGCAAAACATTCATTTTGTTACTATATCAGTATAAAATACATAATATATTCTAAAGCAGTACACAGTTCTCAAAGACCTAATTCTTAATGCACTCATCGATGGTTCTTCTTAATGACCTGGTATCGGGGGTGGGGGGGGGGGGTCAGACATTTGAACACGTTGAATGAAAAGAGATTATTTCATAGAACTTGTATTTGAATTCTGTTTTTTTTTAATAAATATCCTCACCAATGAATAATCACATTTGGCAAATTATAGTGATCATTCGCGTCCTTATTAAAGATGTTTGTTGAATATCTCTTACCTTAATTTATACGACTTAACGTTTTAGCTAATTATAATTTTCGTGGTGTGCTGTACAATTTAACGTAAACATTGTTTTGTTTATTTGTACATCAAATGATAGTTGTATGCCGAAGAGAAAACTACTTTTCTTATTTCAAGTATTTTCCATGGATAACAGCTGTACCCGTTGTTAGTAGACCTATTTTTACATTCATATGAAGCAAATTTTTGTTCAAAAACTTATGCGTAAAAAGAAGAAAACATTTGCTGTGGCTTCAACTCTACCTTTAGATATATCGACGACGAAACGCCATTATTTCCACTCTTATGTCGATGCGATATGTCCTAGTGAGCTTGAAATAAAAGATACTTGAGAGTCCGACACATCTGTTTTATGTTGAGATATTTTATTTAATAAGGAAGAAAATGAAGTAAATGATAATCTAGCAATCAAGCTCTATGATAAACCTTAATTTTTCAATCGTCAACTTCCCTTACTTATGTAGTAATATACCTTTATCACCTGAGTATGATATGGAGTTTTAATCTCTCAGTTCTCTCAAATTATTGTCATCAAATATAATTCATTTGTTTGAAATATGAAGATAACAAGTAAAAAATCCATTTAAACTTTTCAAATAAGGAGCAAAGCAAACACGGATTTCTAAAATATAAAAGGCAGATAAGGTACTGAAGAGAAGAGGGATATCATCCACCGTGTGATTTTTGCCATGATTTGAAATAATGATAACATTGTACAAATATATAAGTATAAAGAAGAGCTTGGAAAGAAGCCCTGGTAATTCAAGAGGGGGAGAAAACATCCCCTGCTATTTAAATAAATCATCAATATACATTGTATCTAAATCCAACACTAATGACTTAATTGTCCTACTTGTAGAGTTTATAACATAAGTCTTTTTATGATGTTATAATAAAATAAAAATAAAAGGAAATAACATCGATAGTCACGTTTATTATGTAGTTTAAAAATAAATTTTATATACTGTAATCTATACAAACGCAAACTGTTTATATCACTGCATATTCACCGAATTTGACGCCGTATTCATTGGAGGGTCAGTGTTCGTGTAGCGGCCCTGTGACGTCACAATCAGCGTTATAAATAACGTTGTAAACAAGAGTTGCAACGGCCGCAGAAAGAAAAAAAAATGTTAGACAAACCTATCGGAGGATTATTTTGAATATTTGGACGTCTTACATATAGCGAAACTCGAAAAGGAAAACAAGGAGGTTACAAACTGTTATCTGTATATTTTGTTTTAAATTTCCACCACAGAAGTGACGTGGTCGTTTAGCATTCAGTGTTTATTTATGAAAATTCGGACTATATAATAAAACAGTTATGGACTCGGTCAATTTTGATATTTTTCTGGTGAATAACAAAACCATATTCAACACCAAGAAAGTTCATAATTGTATAATATAAATGTAGAGCTGCGTTGTTTTCCTTACTTTGTTTTAAAAAGTGTTATTTTTTTAATAAAGAAATATTAACCTTTATTTAAGAAATAAGGTATCATTTTTTGAGTTTTATTGAGATGTAAAACGGGTTGGTCACGTGATCAAATCCCATAAAGCCCGAAGGGCTTTATGGAAGATTTGATCATGTGCCAACCCGTTTTACATCTCAATAAAACTCAAAAAATGATACCTTATTACTTATATTTACATTTGTGACTTATTCATACTTTATATTTGCCTGATTGTTACTTTTAACGTGTGAAATGCGTTAATTTTTCAAACCCAACGGCATGTATGTAATCCACTAAACGCGCGTCGACCCTTTATGACGTCACAGAGAAATTACGTCGAACTTTTATCCAAACGCACATCTATGACCTCTTGACCCCATACCTGTATTTATACAGTTATAAAAACGCTTGCCTTTAGTAGTGTTATATAAGGGAAAACATTTGCAAATGTAAATATATACTTTTGAATGCTGTGTAAAATATCTTAAATTTGAAACATTTTACATTAGAAATCTGATGTCATTGTTTATTATCGTTTTTGTATTCCGCGGTTTTCACATGATAAAATAATCATGTCTTTTATAGGTGAACCCAATAATGCCGGAGGTGGTGAAAATTTCTTACACTTCCGGTTGTATGATGGGATTTATTTTTGGAACGACATATCTTGTAGTGTGATTGGTGGTTATGTTTGTCAAAGTGAGTACTGTGATCACGAATTTCTAGAAGTAAACAAAAGGATTATTTTTTTTTCTTTTCTCGGAAGTTATGCAGGATTATTTTGCAAAAACTCTTTGAGGTAATGGTATAAAACCCCGTTTTTTATCTTACTTTATTTTTTAGGTAGATAAATATTTAAAACTGTTTTTTAGATACATGGTATATATCAACCTCGGGCTAGCGCCCTCGGTCGATATACTCCATGTATTTGAGGTCAATATCTGTCATCCTGGGTCATTATAAATGCATATTGACCTACATGGAGTCCATATTTGTATAGTATTAAATATCAAAGTCCATAAAATAATACAAAATAGGAGCAGAGCAACCAAGGGCCACCAAAACGACGGAGATGGGATCAGGTACCATGGAGGAGTGAGCATCCCCTGCAGACTAGTCTCATTCGCCGTGTGCTCCTTGTCATAATCGAGAAATAACGAAAAAATCCGTCGTCAATTCAGTGTATGATTAATTGACTAACAATTCCTGGTAGTATGAAAAACTCCCGTCAGCATTTGACTCATTGATAAATTGTATTTGCTGACAAGGTCATTGTATCGACCATAGAACTTACGAAATGATGACTTTAAACAAGACTTCTAATATTCTTGTTTAATCAACTTGTTTGTCAATAATTTACCTCGATTTAGAAAATTGTTAATTCGTAGAGCATGCTCTTGCGTATCGAATCAACTGAGATATATATACTCCGTATGCAGAAAGTGATTAGAATAATGATTACCGAGAAAAAGCAAAATAATATTTTAGAATATCATGCACACTAGTGGACGTGGAGACTATTCCTTCGGATGAGGTTGTTAAAATAGGTGTTTGCACGAAAAAGACCCCCTCACCGCTCAATGGCCTTAAATGCCGAGTTAATGACAAAAATCTCCATATGTTTCTTTCTTTCTAACAAAATATAGTTCCTATATGTTTTGACATAGAATTTGATCATGAGGTTTTAATTGAATTTACTTTAATTAGCATAGTAGAGACTAAACTTATAGTTAGAACTTAAACATAATGATTTTTTTTAAATAGAGATTAAGACAGAAATCTGCTCAAAAGCTGTGGGAAAACATTAAACAATGATTATTTACATTCTCATATTCTCATACGATATATCCCAGTGAATTGAAATAAAATATATCAGAGAGTCTGACATATCTATTTCATATTTAGACATTTTACTTGAAAAAGACGTTAGTGACAAACAAGGGAAGTAATAAATAAAAAGGATAACTCAAAGGCCTATACATTACACTATCGATATGAGAATGTAAATAATCATTGCTTAATATGTTTCCTACAGCTTTTGAGCAGATTTCTGTGTTGATCTCTATTTAAAAAAAAAATTCATTATGTTTTAGTTCTAACTATAAGTTTGTTCTCTATTATGCTATTTTAAGTATATTAAATTAAAACCTCATGATCAAATTCTGTGTCAAAACATATAGGAACTATATTTTGTTACAAGGCTCTTTTTTGTATTTTGTATTTTATTACTAGAGCATTTAGTTTTTTAAAGTTTGGACTTCTTAATATTTTATATGCAGCCTGAACACAGTAAATTTGTGTAAAGAAAGAAGCATATGGAGAACAGCTCTCAAGATCAAAAGTCCATAAAACAATACAAAATAGGAGCAGAGCAACACGGACCTCTAAAAGATCAACAAATACATTTTATGTATTATAACTATCGTCACAAGTATCCAAGCATTTGAAGTAAATTGCATACTTTTAATACTCATCCAGTACTTTAGTTTCTTCTATTTACTTCAATCATTTTATAATGTATAGTCTTTGAAGTGTTTCCTATTATAGTGATTATCATTAATTCACTTCTTATTTAATATTATGATAATGTGCATTGGTTACTAAGGCTAGATTAAAGAACTTCGATTTTATAAATAAGCAATTTTTACTTACTGTTATGAGGTACAACTATCAACTGTTTAAATACAGTTTATCAAAACTTCAAACCAGCTTGAATCACATAAAGAGGCATAAAATAACAAGTGTTCATTTTAAATTAAACTATAAATTAAAGAGTTATCCTTCCTGACAGAGGATTTAACGTTATCTATTAAAATTTATCTATTAAACGTTGAGCAAGTGAAAATATCTAAATTTACCTATATGGAACTGTACCGCAAATTTGATCGTATTTCATTTAATATGTATTTCTTCCAATAGAGTATTTCTAAACATATCCCTATACTAGTAATTCGTATGAGGTATATATGACAAAAAGTTTCATATGCATTATACGATTGATTAATGTATGTTTTTAACTCATATGGAGATGCCACCACTTGCTGGTAGAGTGCTGTAGATTTTTGTCCTAAACTCGGCATTTACGACCATTGAGAAGTGAGGGGGTCTTTTTCGTGCAAACACCTACTGGGTCAAGGGACGTTGGTTTAAACAACCTATACATTCAACTTAAATACATTCAATAACAGATGCTTTTGAAGCAATGGACAATGAACAATGAATGAGAACTATTTCAGGTTTCCCATTGGTCAATGAACAATGAACGAGAACTGCATGGTCAAGCTCTGCCATTGGTTCACCTGAGACCTCCTAAAGGACTAGAACACGATGATACAAGTCGTCTCCCTTGTAAATCTACATTATCTCCCTTGGTATTACTCAGAAATATATATTACAACAGAAAGAAAAAGGAAGCAAATATATATCACAATATGTGCACTGTATTCACTTGCCGATATAAATATTTGCACAATGGAATGAATATATACGACAAATTAAAAGGCATGAAAAAATTAAAGCATTCAAAGAGAATTTGAGTATCAATTTTCTTTTTTTTTAAACTGCATGTAAAACTCAAATACATGTATAATGTAAATCACTGTTTTGGGGACAATTTTCACAAGTGATTAAGGTTGTATAGAATCCTAACAATATAACGCATACAGGCAATAAAGTGAATAAATCTTTTGTGTATTAAAAGTGATTTTCAGTAGCATGATTAACTGCCTCTTTGTAAAATCAGTAAATCTAAGGGATTCCTATTGTGTGTGTAAATTACCAATCTAATAAATTGTACATACATTTTTAATGAAAACAATTCTTACAACATGAAAATAAAAAATATTCATCAATAAATATGTGATCTTTCACATATTTCTCATTTTGTTGTGTATGTATATAAACATTAAAAGTAGAAAGTAGATAATAAATTTGTAGAGAATTGATTTGTGCTTTTAAAGGCACTATTGCAAAAAAAATTTGTTCAGAATGTATAAACAGCAAATGAAAAACTGCTGGATATATCAACAAATCTCATAAATGTAAAGCTATGATGTAATTTTATTTTGGTTATTGTAAACGAATTATTGGCCCCCCTGGCATTCTGGAGAACAATACTTCTCTAAATATTAGATGTATATAAACACCTTTATGGCAAATGTCTAAAAGTTCACCATAAGTTTTCATTCATTTATATCATTTATGAAAAAAAAAAATTAAGTGTACAATATATTTGTTAACCTGCTTGTTCATAGGCATATCATTTTCATTTCATTTAAAGATATAACATGGATTTGCAAGTTCTTTTACTTACATGTATTTATTCAGAAGTATGTAAATTAAGCTATTTTCTGCATACTAGTGTTCATTGTATAAAGACTCCACAAATTTTGTAGAAATTTTTTTCCAACTTGATTACTTAGAAATAATTTAGAATTTCTTTAAGGTGATAAATTTACTTTACAGAACCAAATAAAGGAGGCAGAGGAGTGGTTTAAAAAAGCCAAACAACTGGACCCCGAAGATACAATGGTGGACCATCACTACGGTATCAAACTATCATCATGTTTGTTATGAAATTCCTAGCATGTTGGGTTTTTTTGTTTAGAATTGCACAATGCTAAAATGATTGTCATGGAATTCCATGATACATATATATAACAGATAATTTACCATGGCATGTTACTTTTACAAACTCTTTATTCAAATATTAAGCATTTATTATTATGAAGGCATGATAAATGTTTGACAATCTAAAGGTATAATGTTGTAATAGCCATATTTTTTCTCTGTGTAAAAACCTGTTGTTGCTTTTGTCTTGATGAGAATTGTAATTTTCTTGCTCATACAGCTCAGTTCCTTGGTGAGACAGGAAGACTTAAGGAATCCTCCACCATGTACAGACAAGCCATCCAGAAGTCTCCTAACGACTTTGAACTCATCTTTAATGCAGCAAACATTCTCAGGTTAGAGAGTATATATACTACATGTAGTATTATGTCAACTCAGGTTATGTCGATCAAAAGCTCTACAGAGCTTATGTTACTTGTTATAAAAATCTGACTCTAAATAAAAATTTCTGATTCTGATTCTAATTCTGACACCTGTGGAGATACTTTAGCCATATAGACTTCTGAATTTTTCTGATACAAAAAGTTTTCTTGAAAAGGCTTTGACAAGGAAGTTTAGAAATCTGCTTCATGGTCTTTCCAATGAGGTCATTAAATGAAATCATGGATTAAATGCAGTATAATGGTTATAATAATAAGCAATTACCACTTGTATTAAGTTTACTATATTGTGTAATACATCTCTAAGTAGATAAATAAGCCCTATGACCGGTGCTTCACCCATGATATAAGCACTCATTAGCAGTTTGAGGACACATTTTATTTGATTTATTTCCTTTTGTTCAGACAAGATGGTGATAATGAGGCATCAGAGAAGCTCTATGAAAAGGCTGTACTTCTCAAACCAAATGTAAGTCATCACATTAAAGCCCACACATCATGTACTAAGAGAGATAACTCCTATTCAGAATTTTTTTTGTTACAAGTTATCTTTCCTTCCTTAGGTGGCTACAGCTCACATGAATTTAGGAGCCATGTATCATCTGAATGGAAAGCTTGAGAAGGCAGAGCAGAGTTATCTGGAAGCTCTAAAACTTAAACCTACAGACACAACCACACAACAGAATCTCCAAAAACTACGCAACCTAATGCAGAGTAATGGCCGACAGCGACAGACTGGCAAACGTTAAGAGAGGAAATGTGATAAGGGCCACCAATTTTCTTAATAACAAAAAAATTTATATATATTAAGTTGTCAATTTATGTAGGAAACTCAAATGAAATGAAAATGATATGCCTATGAACAAGCAGGTTAACAAATATATTGTACACTTAATTTTTTTTTTCATAAATGATATAAATGAATGAAAACTTATGGTGAACTTTTAGACATTTGCCATAAAGGTGTTTATATACATCTAATATTTAGACAATCTAGCAATCGTTTTTTTTTCTAAAAAAAAAAATGTAATGACTTCTCAATCGTTATCTTCCATTATTTATACAGCAAAATACCTTCATCATGATCACTAGTATACGGGCTTTACATCTCTTATTTAATTCGATAAGCAAGAGCATGCTCTACGAAAGAATAATTTTTCAAACGAGGTAGGATATTCACAGGCAAGCTTAAGTTGACGAAAAAAGAATATCAGCAGTCTCGTTAAAGTCATCATTATGTAAGTTCTAAGGTCGATAAAATGACCTTGTTAACAAATATATTCTATCGTTTAGTCAAATGCTGACTGACGTGTTTTCATACTTATTGCTTGGTTATTATTTACACACTGTAGATAATACAATTGACATGAAATTATGCTTTAGTTGTTAGTTTACACAAATGTTACACAATTTACGTTTTGTTGTTAGGTAAGCTAATTGACAGGATTATGTTTTCAGTTGGAACAACTGATTTTAAATTGTTGTTTGGTTATTGGTTAAAAACAATTAACAAGAAAATTGTGTTTTTGTTTTTAGTTAAGACAATTAGATTGAAATAAATGATTTTTTGAACAGGGAAGTCATATATCACGGGATCTATGACGTCTGTCACAAAAGAGCAGTCCACAACACCAGCAATGGAGACAACTGTGACAACTCAAGGTAAAAACAACGATACACTTTTCCATTTTACTGTGCTACTTTTTCGGCGTAAATGACAAAAGAGAGAGATCAGATGTATTTTGTTCTAAATACTATATGTTAAACAAATATTGAATAGTAGTTATGTAAATGCATGTGTTCGAGTGACTTAAAAGGAGACATCTTTTTCAAAGTATAAGCTGATTTTTAAATGTTTTTTCCCTCTATCTCCCTATTGTTAAGACATGCGACCCATCAACATACAGAAGGACTGTGTGTCAAATAATATTTTTTAAAAAAAACCCCATACAAATGCATGTTTGAATCAATGAAAAAAATCTTTTTCAAGTAAGCAGATTTTTAAATGATGTTAAATGATGTTCTCTTTTCTAGTCCCAATAACTCCATATTGTGAGGACATGCCGCACAAGGACTGTGTGCCGATGATTGACAATTTCAAAGACATGGTATGAAACATTGTATTCTAAACATCACTGTAGTTTACTTTATAACAAACAAGTAAATAAAATAGTTTTGTACACTTTATAATAAACTAACCAAAACACTTTTAAGGTAGCTCATGTATTTTGTATATGATTCTTCTCCAGGTTGATTCTGCTCTCCAAGGAAATTTATCAAAGACAGAACTAAAGCTTACGATAAATCGTGCACTTCTAAACTTACAAACACTTTCAATAGACAACGAACAAACTCCTGAAGACTTAGATATCTCCATAGATTTGCTGAATAAAATCGTTGATGTCTCCCAAACGTCCAATGTTTCATTGCCAAAGTCGGTATGATATGTTCATGTTATTCTAAATGCAATTCGATGAATTTCTGCACATATACAGAAATGATAATATTAACAGAATGATATTTATTGGTTTTTAACTCATCACTCATTTATTCAAGAAATTTACATTATTCTTTGACATTTAGATGATTGTGACGACAATGGACAATATACTAGCAGAAAATCACACTGCTGCTTGGAAGAACACTTCTACAAAGCAGGTAGTTATTGTGGTAATGTTAAATGAGCAATCACCCCGGTACCATATTATATGAGGATTAGATATTACTCGTCTTTTTATTATCCAGGTCGGTGCAAGAGTCAATAAAATCTTTAAGACTGTGGACAAAATAGGATTGTATCTCTTAGAAACGGTCAACGAGAATGAAAGCATTACATTTAACTCAACAAAAAATATTGGTAGGGTGCCTTAATATTAAATAGAGTACTTACATGTTGAATGGCTTTCCTCTTTTATGTTCTGAATGAAGATGTTCTTAAAGATATTAATCAGTTATTAATTCATTTTTCAAGTTATTACAGTTGCAAGGATTCCAGCAGATCAGCCCATACTTTTCCCGGAAAACAGTAGTATATCAATGTCATCGCTAGTATTTCCAGTCCAAGCTTGTGGTTTTAATCAAAGTAATATCAGTTTCTTTCTTCATCCAAGTTTTTTTACATTCAAAATTTCCTTGGCTGTCCTGAAAAAATAACTATGTCAACTTTTTTTAAAAAATCAAAACTAGGTATTCCCTACCTTGCAGTGAAATTTATAACACTAGCGAAAAATTTAAAAGGCAACAAAGGGTAAGAGGCTATAAATAAATCGACATACTAACTACTAGTATTTATAAATACTTAATTCATAGCTAAGGCTTGCATCAAATTGACGATTGTTTTTGTTCGTTCTTTTTTAGAATTGCAGAAAATTCAGGGAACGATATTTCATCTGATATTATGTCATTAACACTTAACGACCCTTTATTTGGAGGAACATTGGACCCATCAATATAAATAAAGTTTTTAAAAGACTTAATAGGAGTAGTACGTATAACTTTTATTATTTATTAATATTAGAAAGTAAAGTTAATTACCCCCACTGTTAAAAGCATGTTTTTTAAATACTTTTTTTCCTATTGGATTTAGAAGGCTGACAATGTCATGAGTGAATGTGTATTTTGGGACTTCCAACGCAAGTTAGTACTGATTAATGATCTAAATTATAGTATTTTCAAACTAACATTAATACACAATCATTTCATAACATGTCTGGTAAAATTTCATACTTGTTTATCTACTACAGTAACGGAACTGGTGCGTGGTCAACAAGAGGATGTGAATTACTATCTACAGATGATCGTTATCTTCACTGTGAATGCAACCATCTGACAAATTTTGCAGTACTAATGCGACCATATTCAAGGGTATGATTTGAAATTTGTTTTGGTATATTTTAAAATACGGCCATTTTTCAGATAAAATGATTGAAAAAGCCCTTTCATCTTCACAGATACAGGACGAAGAAGATGCATTGAATTGGATTTCCATCATTGGTTGCTCAATATCGATTTTTCTTTCTTTACTGACGGCCATTATTTACATCTTTTTCTGGAAGTGAGTGAATTAATAAACAATCTGCAAACACTAAATATTTTACATTGTTTTTTTTTGTTCGTGAATTGTTTAAAATCCCTTTCAAGAATTTTCGCTCAGATAGAGAGTTTCAAAATTTTGAACTATAAGCGACACTAAGGGATCAGGTTTTATCACAGAAAAACATGACTTACATTCTTTCTTTACAGATCTATTACGGTCAACGTAAACCGAATAATAAATAAGATCACAGTGTCACTCTGCTTGAGTCTCTCCATGGCTTATACATTATTTCTAGTTGGAGTTGATAAAATACAGAATGAAGTAAGAATTTGAATGATTTAATGAATGTATTTCATTATTGAAGAGTGTTTTATCTTATACACATGTAATTACAGTGAAAGGTCAACTTACTCTATGATTAATAAACTTATACATGTTACGTAATTACAATATTTTATATATCTCAATAAACTGAAATAAAATATACAGTAGAATCTTAAAAACTCTTCCATTATTTGAGTATTTCGCAAGAAAAAAGACTGTTATTGCAACATTAACGTTTAACGTTTTCTGGTGGTGTAATGTGTCCATATTGCTTTGATTACAATATTTTTTGTTTCGATAATTCTTTAAATCTAATTGTTAATTCGTTATATCAAATGATATCGGTAATTGGCGTAAAACTGTTATTTTCTTTTCAGGTTGGTTGCGCTGTCATAACAGCACTGCTACACTATCTATTTCTATTTATTTTCTTTCTGATGCTGGCCCTTGGGTGGCACTATTTCAGCACTATCTCTCTGGTCAAAATATCACTGTCCAAAGCAACAACACTTCAAAGTCATGCAAATATATGCGTCCGGTAAAGTCACGTGGGGAGTTGTTACTGGTGAGTATAAATTTTTCTATATGGCAACGTCAAAAAGAATGGCAATCAACATTTGTATTCAAGAATGTGAATAAAGACTAACATATATATTATTTAGCTATCCCATTGTGCATTACCGCAGTAACTTTCGGAATCGTATACTCATCGGGCAAAGACTTTCACTCACCAACAAGGTACAAATACACAATTTGAATACTTTGATACTAATATAATTGTATAAAAAATATTCATATTCATCTTTGAAACGTCGTTTATAAGTACTACATGTATTTTACAGTTGTTGGTTATCATTTGATAGTGGAGCTTTGTACGGCTTTATTGGACCTGTAGCTTGCATAATTTTGGTAGGAAATTCAATGTCATTTGTTTACCTTAATTAGCATAGTTTTAGTATCAAAAATGAAATGGATGATAAAATAGTGAAAAATATGGTTTCCTTTTAACTTGTTTGCAAAACACAAGCTATAGATTTAGTATTACTATTTAATTTTCAGGTCAATATTATTATTGTATTCAGTCTCATCATGACTCTTTATTCGACAACAATTTCTTCACAAGGAAAACTGAAGAAAAGGACACTGTAAGTCAGAATAAATACAAATCCAGGATTTTCTGATAATATAGAAAGTAAATAATCAATTCTAATATAATTTACGTGTATATGAAGGCATAAAATTATGTTTTCAATACGGATAAGCTCAATCTGATTTATATAAAAGAAGACATACAAATGATAAATGATTTAAAATGCCAATTACCGGAATGGTTTCAGAGCCGGAATAAAGTCCATCTGTACCCTGTTACCTGTTCTGGGTGTCACGTGGTTGTTTGGTCTCTTGTCCATTAATGAGGATGTGATCGTCTTTCAATATATATTCTCCCTGTTGAACTCCTTTCAGGTATTCAGTTTATATTCTAATATTGCTTCGATACAATTATCAACCAATCAAATATAGAGCACGAATTTCATTTTGTATTAAAATGTCCTCGATATGAAGAACTTAGAATTAAATATATCAAGAATTATCATTTTAAAAAACCATCAGTATTTAAATTAGTACAGATAATGAGTTCTACAAATACTAAAGAACTTTGTAACCTGGGCAAATTTTTGTGTTTCTTATAAATTAAGAAGTGATGCTATAAATAATAATCAAATGATGTTATAAATAATTATTAAATGATATTGTTATGTAATAAACACATGTATATTGTATAGTCTGTACAAATCTTATGTATGAATATTGTAAATTGTATACCTATGAGATGAAATGTCTCCGATTCAAATAAAATACAAATACAAAGATTCTGTAAAAGTATGATTTGATTATGTGATCTCCTCTTCAGGGACTTTTTATTTTCATCTCCAAATGTCTTTTAAACAAAAAGGTAGGAACACTGCTTAAAATTAGTTTTTTTTCAAATGAAATGTAAAAATAAATTAAGAAAGCATCTTAAGAACTTATACATTTTTGTAAAACAAAAACTTTTACTTGAACCAGTTAATTTTCTACTTTATTCGATACTATAGATTAAAAAAACATACTTTATAATTCGGCAGATCAGAAAGATGCTGAGTACACACGTACACATTAAAGGTTCAGAAAACTGGAGAAGCAGGTTTTATACACTACTGAGCAGCAATACGATGTCTTTGAATACGAAGGAGTTTTCATCAGTATCTAAAGTTAGTTTTCATGTATATTGATAGGTCAAAACGTGGGTTTAGTTTATTCATATCGTATGTCTCTTTTTAATTACGTGTTATGTAAAATAACAGTCCTGACAAATAAAAATATTTCAAAATTCATTTTCAACCAGATATAAGAAAATAAGATTACAATGCATTACTTTTTATTTTAACTTTAAAAGATCAAATGTGCATACATTTGCATTATGAGAGCTCAAAAACATAGATATGCTTTTACAGTAGGGAGAGAATCGAGAGAAAATGCCATAAACTGACACTAATAATGGTTTTTTTTTCTCTGTGATATAAAAGATTCCAACTGATGGAGAAGAATTATTCAGTAAACAAAACGAAGGGGATCCCATCAAGGTATTTAACTCCATATTAATGACATATGCGAATAACCAACAATAATTATTCTCGAAAGTACATTGAAACAATGTAAATTGAGAGGAAACCAAACATAAAAAATAACAGACGTGAGATCAGGTGCCATGGAGGAGCTAGCATCTCCCGATGACTATTTACACAAATGTAAAAGTCAATCAAAAAGATAATCACTATTTAAAAAGAAATAGAAAATAAAAGAAATGCTATATGATGTTATATGTTTTAAAGGTATAATCAAGATACATCTAAATCCTCTTTTTAATCATTCAATAATGAAATATGAATGAAATAATAAACTTTCAGGGAATTTCGTTTACAATGAGAGAGAGTGTTAATACAGTTCTTTGAAGATCCATGACGAACAAATCAAGACATCTTCTGAGAACTTGGAATCTTAATGACAGCGCCTGATTATTTTAAATTATCATTTCATTTACTTGTATGTTTCATCACGTAATTGTAAGATATAAAAGTATGATGTCAAAATCTAACAGCTTCAGATTTCACATTTATTTACATATATATGAAATATTTTCATATTTTACGTATATTAATAGGATTCGGCAATAAATGATTAGTACGTAGTTCCTGTTTATTATTTAGCAATTTTGAATTTTATCTTGTCTGTGTTATTATAAGCTATAAGGTCAGCTTCCAAACCATACTAGCTCAAGATCAGTCATTTATATATCAATTCATTCCGGTGAAAAATCAAGATAATGCTCTTATTATCATTTCATGCAGCTGCTACCTTAAATAGATTTTTGATCTCAATTACCGCATCATTCCGCTTAGTTAATATTAAAAAAGTTTAATGCTACAAAGTTGTTTTTTGTATGTTATCTATCCCATAAACATATAGACACATGGAATCAAGAAGAGCTGGATCATGTGCTAAGAAGGAATAAGCACCCCGGCCCAATTTTCTATCTTCTGTATTTACATGTATCAGGATACCTGCCAACTTGTCTATCTTTTGTATTTATCAAGCATAAGAATTCCTCTGAAATATATTCGTCAAAATACGACCCATCTTAAGGACAGATAAACAAACAAAGAAAATGAATGCCTGGATTAGAATTATGTTTGGGTCTGTTTTTGTTGCAAATGATGCAAATAATGAATTTCGAAAATGCTAGTAAATTGCGAACCTTTTATGATGATCCAAATTCTGGTTTTCAAAAAAAATTCCTTTCTTAATCTCTATAAATATTTTTTCACTTCAAATTGCGTGTTTATTGAAACTTTGAAGGAAAAACTACGCGGTGAAACTTTTTTTCATTTTACTCATTAAGGCATAACTTAAGTTGTCATTTAGAATTTTTATGACGAAAGTTTGTATCATCTGTCCTTAATGCAAACATTAACGAAAATGCAAATATCGGCACCGTTTAACCGATCTATTCAGAGTGCTCAAGGCAAATGTGAATGTCTTCAGAGGATACTGTTTCTCCTGGGTAGAACTCAAAACTAACGAAATCTGAATAATTATTGTTTTAATTCAACTTGAGTTACCTGAGCCACAGATACAAAATACAGCAGAAAGTAGTTTGCTTCAGGATTTATAATTTTTCAACTAAAAAAGAAATCGAGTGTCAATTTCCAAAAAGGAACTTATGAGTGAAACTGTACAATGAATCCCTCATTTGTCCTTAGGAAATGTAGTACTCTGCTTCAAGTTCCTTCTTTGAAAAAGCCTCAGTATTGCATGATGTTGAATAAATTCAAGGAATTCTCGGAGAGAAGAAGACGGACGTCATAAGGGAAATGTAGTCTGTGTTTGTCATTATCTATTTTTTTTTTAACATAAAAAATAGGAAAGCTAATTTTCGGCAAACAATATATTTCTCGCGGTCAACAGCAAATGATCTCAACTATCCTTACACTGTATCTCCATTCCATAAAACTGATTGAGTAACTGAATATTGCTTTTACGCCCCGTTAGAGAATTTTTCTCTCTAATAAAGACATCACTATATACAGGCTTCAAATTTAGACCTCTTTTCTCGGGGTCATTGAACAATGGGGTTTGTAATTATGCCAACGCCTACTGTATAATATCATAATGCAATGTATATCTAAATACTTGTATCTATGTAGGTATCAGGTTTAACGATATAATCAGTGAGTTGAAAAATGATTTCAGGACTTCAATGTTCAACATTCATTAAACATACCGTGTGGATGACCTCTACTTTGTCATGTGCTTCGTTTTTCTTGTTCTGCATCATGGCATTGTTTTACTGTTTGTGTCCTTCTCGTTTTAAGAAATCGTTTATCTTGAGACACATTTAGACACACGAGTAGTAATACGTGTTTTTTATTATAATAACAACAATACATACATATTTGGCAGAAGGTGGGGTCTGGTTGGATCAGGAACAAAAGGCACCTTCTGTTGACTGCTTAAACCCAACCTGATCCCTCAGTATTTATCTAAAGACGAGGGAATATAAAGGACATTTTAAAACAACCAATAAGATTTCTTTCAAAAATGCATCTGATGTCGAATATTTCTCCATATAGATTTTAACTTTTACAGTGCAAGTAATCAGCGTAGCTTGTAGATATTGAAATAATTATAGAAATGACGCAAAGAACAAATAGTAAATCAGTTTACCTGCTCAATACTGATTAATTACACCTGGAGGTTGGGTTAAACAAATTAGCGGCTGCAATTTAAACAGAGATCTGAAAGTCTACAGTTTTGGAGTTTTTAGTATATGCCGTTGCCTGAAATGAATAGCTGGGGGAATGAGAATGTATGTTTGTAAATGTATTAAGGTATCAAGTTACTTGAGTCACCCAGGAACCAGGAAGTAGATCCAATTCAATCAAGGTTCGCCATTTTCTAACGAAAACTCGAGTCGCAATGTCTACAAAGGAAGGATGCGTTGTAAAACTTTGCAAGGAATGTCCTTACCCTGTGCAAGACTGGTGTACTAAATGTGAATTTGGATTATGTCGCCGGTGTGCTGTTGATCACCTGACTCTTAAAGCGAGGGACCATAATGTACTTCCATATAGGCGTAGATACAAGCCATATATTGTAAGGTCGAAGTGTGGTCTTCATGGACAAAAATACAGTACCTATTACTGTTGGAATTGCCATTATCATTTGTGTGATGATTGTAAAAAACGACATAGAAATGTGCTGTCTTCTAGGGAATCTATACGAAAGTTCATTACAGAGTTGAGGCAGAATATCAACATATTACAAGAAGAAAAGTCGCGTCAACTTGTGTCACAAGGACACAGCACCCTGATACAGCAAAAGATGCAATGTTTTGATCTTATGTTAAATGACCATAAAAAGTTTTTACAAAATGCATACCGATTGCAATAGCTGCTCTTCAGGAGTTCTTTACATCTTGAAAGGTACACCAATTTACAGGAAGTCATAAACTTTAGAGAGACACAAACAGATGAATTCCCATTTTACACAAGGAGTGTAGCCTGTATTTGTTCTGGTTTATTCTGAATAACAATAGAAAACAGTAAGAGATGTCTGATTTTCAGCAGACAATACGACTCTCATGGACAATTACTAGAAGAACGAACTCCCCACCCAAAGTTTCATGTTTCCATTTTATATCATCCTGTGGAAATGTATATTACTAGTATTTTAACAATGCTAATGATTCAATTGAGCTCATTAGTAATGATGGCAAAACACAAGTTATTCGAGAATTAAGTGAACTTTGTCTGAACAAAGGTAAAAGAGTTTGTGGACTATATTCCAATATTTTAGGTGTAATATTTTTGGCCATATCTTATGATAAACTGAAACATGGAACTGTCGTTCGACTAGATACAACTTCTGGTACAATTAATGCGATTGATTTTGACAGTCGAGGTAAACCAATTTATGAAAGTCCCAGGTGTACTGATGAACATACACATGGAATAGTTTGTACTGTAGACGTAAAAGGAATCGTTCTTTTTCAATTGAGCACCAAAGAAGGAATACCTTGTGTTAAGGTTTCGCATCCTCGTATTGTTGTGACAAATTTCAAAGAGCAGTTTTTGGTGTGCTTTGGACCCAAAATATGCCCACTTCTCGGAATTATCAATGACAGTGGCGAAATGCTAAGAAAAGTTCATTTCCCTCATGGTGAGATAGAGCTAATGTGTTGTGATATAAGAAATATTCTTTTGATTGTTACAAATGACGGGTCAGTTATAAAACGAATATCCCTAAATAAACTTCAAAGTCATAATGATCCCTAATGCTTTAGGGAAATAAGTTTCAATGGTTGTCATAATACTTATAAATGCATCTATATTTATATTTAAAGTTTAAAAACACACTGTACAAGAGAAGGTTTCAATTGCATGTAAATAGTTGGCCATTGCTTTCTGTGCTGTATTGTGCTTTTATGAATAATTCTTTTCTCACGGATCATATGTTAAATAAAAACTGCAAAAAATGAATAACATCAATTGTTCTGCGAACTTAGAAATTCGAAAATATTGATAATTATTCTGTGAAAGTACTTTTTTGTTAGTAGTGGGGAGACAATATTTGAGGTACATGCATGTTTTCATTGATTTAATTTTCTGAAAAAAAGTGTGAAGTTTGCTGTCTAAAAAATCACTGCAATGACTTTTTACTGTTCAACACTCTTTCAAATTCTCAAGCAACGGAATTCCTAAAAAAAAAAACTATAAACAAAGCAAAATATAAATTAGAAAGAAAGGGTTAATAGATTCATTTCCATTTGTAATTAATGTAAAAGATGATTTTTCAGTTATCTCGACTAATCCGGTATAAAACTCGTGTATCTATCATTATTTAAACCTCTATCTACAACATAAAATCACCATTTAGAATTAGGAAATGTTTACTTAAAAATTGGCACATTTCTCATAGCTGATAGTCTGTATGCAGGTATTGAGACTGTCATCACTAATCAGGTAGTTTGCGATTGTAATAAATATCTCGGATGCATGCTTCAGACTCATTTTCCAATTGCTCTTAGAATATTCAAACACCACCTGAATGTTTGTTGCTTGTAAGAGATAACGGTTGTAAAACAAATTTTTTTTATTTGTAAAACATAAAAAATTAATTAAAGTATACAATGCATATATGTGTATATATTTTTTTAATGTCTGTGACGGTCTATCACTCTTTGGCACAATATGGTCGTTAATGGCACTTCTACAGCTGATTTACACCATATAAATCAGCATTATAAAATCCATTTTCCTCCGATTTGGACTGTATATTTGTTTCTGACGTTTTCTAAAAAGAAAATAAAAACACATTACTTCTGGTTAACATAAATAAGAGACTGTTAGCAACAGAATTCACCTCAGTCATCCTTGGTTAAGGTGAACGTATGAAAAAAAATTATAAAAAAGCGGATAAGATTAAATGATGTTCACGAGAAAGCATTACGTATTGTTAACTGTATGCAGCAAAATTATTTTCGATCCTTTCGCCCTACGCAGGCAGGCACATTTAAGACAAAAACTTATTTTTCTTAAACAGAATTTAACAAGAGGTCCAAGGGCCTTATAGGTCACCTGAGTATCATGCAACAACTTTCCAACAAATTAAATTTGATTCATGTTTTAAACCAGAGGCCATGGAATTCTGACACAATTTTGAAAGAGGCACCATTTAAGTTTTATTTCATAATGTTGTTGATTAATACCAAAGAGCAGCTTTCAAAGTATTAAATAATTTTCAGATTATGTACCCCCCCCAAAGCACCTCTGTCCCAGGGGCCAGTAAAATAACCATTTTTGAAAGAAGCAGCTTTCTTTGTCATAAATATATACTAAGATCATTGGCATAATACCCAAGAAAAAAAGAAAACATTTTCAAAGAATTCATGCATTTTCATTGAATAAACATTAGAGCCCCACACTAACACAAGAAGCCCTGACCCAGGGGCTCTGAAATTCACAAATCTCAAAGAGGCATCCTTCCTTCTCATAACTATGTACATAGTTCATTGGTTATATACCCAGGTGTAGAAAAAAAGATTTCTAGAGAATTTATGCATTTTCACTATATAATCAAAAAAGCCCCACCCTAACACCAGAACCCCTAACCCAGGGGTCATGAAATTCACAAATTTGGAAGAGGCAGCCTTATTCAACATAACTACGTACTTGGTTAGTTTATTTAATACTCAGGAGCAAAGAAGAAGATTTTCAAAGAAATAAATCATTTTTACTACTAATCTATATAGCCCCGCCCTAGCACTAGAGCCCCTGAAATTCAAAATTTTGGGGGAGGCAGTCTTATTCAACATAGCTATGTACTTAGTTTATTTAATCCCCATGAACAGAGAAGAAGAATTTCAAAGAATTTTTGCATTTTCACTATATAATCTATATAGCCCCGCCCTAGCACTAGAGCCCCTGACCCTGGGGCCATGAAATTCAAAATTTTGGAAGAGGCAGTCTTATTCAACATAGCTATGTACTTAGTTAGTTTATTTAATCCTCACGAACAGAGAAGAAGAATTTCAAAGAATTTTCATTTTCACTATATAATCTATATAGCCCCGCCCTGCCACTAGAACCCCTGACCCTAGGGCCATTAGATTCACAATTTTAGAAGAGGCAGTCTTATTCAACATAGCTATGCACTTTGTTAGTTTATTTAATGCCCGCAAACAGAAAAGAAGATGTTCAAAGAATTTTTGCATTTTCACTATATAATCTATATAGCCCCGCCCTAGCACTAAAACCCCTTGCCCTGAGGCCATGAAATTCACAATTTTGGAAGAGGCAGTCATTTACAACTCAACTATGCACTTGGTTATTTTATTTAATGCCAAGGAGCAGAAAAGAAGAATTTCAAAGAAATAATCCATTTTCACTATATAACCTATTTAGCCCCGCCCTAGTACTAGAACCCCTGACCCTGGGGCCATGAATTTCACAATTTTGGTAGAGGACTCAATGCTAATTACAATCATACTAACAGTCTGACTGCTTGATGTCCAGGAGTAAAGAAGATTTTTAAAGATTGCACTAATTTTAGTGGTTTTTGCCCCCCCCCCAAGCCCCATGGGGGCAGGGACCACGAAATTCACAATTTTTGTTCCCCTTCTCCCATAGATGCTCTATGCCAAATTTGGTTAAAATTGGTTCAGTGGTTTCAGAGAAGAAGCTGAAAATGTTCAAATGTTAACGCACGACGCACGACAGACGACGGACGACAGACGACGGACGACGACGGACAAAAACAGATAGCAATAGGTCACCTGAGTTTACTCAGGTGACTTAAAAAGGGGTATTAGTTATTTTTTATACGATTTATTCATACATGAAAGGGCGAAAATAACCCTGTATACAGTACTTTAAAAATTATATTACAATTGTATTGAAACCATTATACCTATATCTGTTCTATGTATAAGTGTATAAACTATAATAAAAATACAAAATGTTTTGTGGTGTGGTTTTTCAGATTTTACATTTGGGAGAGGATTATCTAAGTTTTATGAACCCTTTGAGACATTGTTCATAACATATATGTTCAAAACAAAACATCATACCTTTAAAATGGAACTCGTTGAATAACTAATTTCAAGTACATTAAAACGCTTGTTATAAAGAAAAAAACTTGAAATTCTTTTGCAAAATTAGGTAGTTAAGGCGCTATGTTTGACAAAACATTTGAAAAAGAAAAAAATAACCATGCAATAAAAAAAATAACATTTGCACAACACCAAAAACGTTTGTGCCTAGAATTACCTTCATTTTCACAGCTCCCTGGTATAAATTAATTTAAAGAGGAAAATAATCATATGAGATAAAAATCGTTCATACACTCCTATTGACAGACTTGTGTTAAAATGAAGCTCAAACTTACCGGCGTGCTTAGAGACAGGTTGTTTTCTGAAGGGAGCATGGCATCAAAACAAACATTATCATATCCACCTGAACAGAAGCAAAATTGTTTTATATTATTCCAAATCTCATTATGTATAAAAACAAAAATAGTTTTTTCATAAAATAACTTTGTAGATATGAAAATTAAAATTAAAGCTACTTAAAATTCAAAAGACTTTATATTTTCATTGATCGTACCAAGATTAATCACTTTTGTATGTACTTTAAATCTTAGAACCCTTTAAAAGATTGAATCTTATGTAAATTTTCTTTCAAGCAACAGTATTAAATGTATAGATTTGACATATAATACGTTGCATGCATTTGAATGTAGTATGAATGTTACTTGTCAACAGATATGCTTATCTAGTACTTTTTATATTGGTATGTAAGTTTCAAAGGTACATAGTAGACTGGAAGTGAGGCTGTAGCGTAAAAGGATAGAAGGACAAATAAATAGGAATTTGATATTTCTTGTCACTATTCCTTACCATCTATGAAATCTAACTGCTTTGTATATCTAATAAGTCGAACTGTAAAGGAAAACAACAATTACTGAGGTGAAATTATTAATTTAACGAACAATTTATTAGTATGCGTGGACAATGGACACAATTTATGCCAAATAAAATGAATTAATAAAAAAAACATACCTGGTGGAGTAACTCTTCTGGAAATTTTTGACACTTTCTCTTTGTCCTTCTGAATAGCAGATTTCAATGAAGAGGTTAATAGATAACATAACTTAAATTCTAGTAACGAAGAAAACAAATGAATATAATAAATATTATTACCTTGACTGTTTTCAAATTTTCCTGTGCATTTGAAAATCTTTTTAAATTTTTGGACTGTATTTTACTATTTTCTTGTTGTGATTCAAACAACCGCATCTTATGGAGAAGACCCTCTCTGACCTGAAAGGTAAGCTTCTAAATGAATGTTTTAAATTAATCTACATCGTTTATTCCGATAAATAAAGTACTCGTTGTTACAATTTTTTTTTGTTAGTTAAATAAATGCACAATATTATGGAATCTATCATACATTTTTAATTAATAAGAGATTGTTTACCTTTTTATTAAATACACAGTTTGGAAGAAAAATAAATAGTCCCTAAAATATAAGAATATAAATATAATCAATATACATATCAAGGCACATGTTCTCATTATCAAAATGAACTTTAGCAATGTAAATGAGAGAAGTTTTTTTTTTATTTGGGGAGTCAAAAACATACTAATCTCCATAAAAAATAATGTTATTGGGCATCTTTTACCTGTAAAGAATTAAATACTGCAAAAAGATACTGAAAGACAATCAAATCTTCATTGATAGATAAAATTCCAAACACCCATGTGATTCCCAGAACGGGTAGAAGTGTACACAGACTGCGAGCACCAGTTCTTGAGAAAAGAAATATGAAATATATTATTTATTGAATAAATCTCCATCTTATAATTCTTTCTATTTTTTATGCCGTAAATACATTATATTTCCAAACTCGTATAAATACTTACGCTGCTTTCTTTTTCGCCGTTGACTCAGTCAACAATCTGGTTGCACACATCACACGAAATAGGGAACATATTATACATAAATTTATCTGCAATAAAAAAAAAAAAAAAAAATATACATATATATACATACATATCACATTTTATTTAATAACAATTACTTTTTCTCTTTAAAAGATATTCAATCGGTATTTTTTTCAATATGTTATATTCCTCAGCGGTATGCAAATTTCTCTGACTATATAGGTTTACCAGTTGTTAACATCTGCATGGTTTTTATATATGTACATTGTACGTACACAAATAATAAGCAAAACAGGACCCACAAAACCATATATTGATCCACTCTTTGTAGATAGCCAGCATCTGAAATAGAAAAACAAAGAATGAAAAGTCTTTGTAAAATAAAGTCTATTGAATTAAACATCAATTTTCTAATTTTTTTGAAAGCAGATTTTTGAAAGATTAAGGTGCCTTACGCATGACTTTGGTTATATTCTCTAGTATATGTTGCTCCTATTGTGATGCCTGTTATAAAAACGGGAACAACTGGAAACCAAAAAACAGACACATTACTAGAATGCACAAGTTTCTTATATTTGCTTAATCGATAAACAATGATGTGTTCATGATGTGCAGAAGTCTTAACCCTAACACGTAAGTATTATATAAAATGATAGTTTCAAGGATTCAGAGAAATAATCATTTTATTTTGCGTTTTAAGCAAACATTTTTGTGATTAGATGAGATTCAACAAAAAAATATCTTCAAAAAGGTTATGTGTCTTTTATTGTACTTTATTAATGTGAAATTCATTTTATAGTAATTTGTCAGAAAGTTCCATCTTCAGTAAATATCATTTCAGTGAGCAGAGAATGTTCTCTCTTTAAAATGAAAAGTGCATACCCCAAGCGATGGGTAAAAGTCTCTTCATATTAAGTCTGGCTTTGACATCATTAGCGGTGCTAAATGAGTAATAGAGGACAGTTATCTGTAGGAAATAGTAGACACCCATCGCCAGCATCAGAAAGAACTCCACCAAGAAGAAATATTGTAAGAAAGCTGCAATCACTGTACATAACACCTGCAAAAATCAAACGATCAGTATTCTTTTTGTTTTTTAAAACATAAATCTTATGAAATATTGCTATGGATAATATTTTAAATGCTTCAATAATAAAACTTTATACTATTATTGAGGCAATTTATTGGAACTGCAAGGTAACTATACAGGAGTTTATGCTTTTAGACCATGTAGAATGTTTAATAACTTTAAAAATTTTCTAAGCATCAAACGCTGGATACACCTTCATATCATATTGTTTATTCTTTATTACATAACATTAGTTTCTTTGAAATTAAGACACTACCATCAATAAATGTTGGCGAATTACCTTGTTTTCGGTTCTGTTTATTCCGACGAGAAAAAGGAGGTAAGCCAGAGAAATACTAAGACAAAGGTGTACCAAAACCAGGTTCTGGTCGTTCTTAACATATCTAAAGATAGAAAATAAAAATTGTGTCGGATTCCTGTTGAAAATAAAAGACAAAGAAAAGAAATATGCGTAAAAATCAAAATAAAATAAATGGCCCATTGCCCTACCTCCATAGAATAATAAAGAGGAAGAATGTGATGGCTGATAGGACAACCGTAATGGAACAACCAATCAGAGATATCAACGTCAACACATCGTCTTCCTTCGTCTGTATCACATGCATTTATAGTGTATAAATATTATGATATATTTTATCTTCTTGTTAATGAGAAATTGTGAAAAGCCTTAGATTCAATTCGTCTGATAAATAATATTTTAAATCAAATATATGTCTTACATTCTCATATGGCCGCATTAAAATAGCAAAGTTTGTCAAATGGTCACATTCACATTTGGTCACGTGGTTGTTTACTCTAGTTGTATTGCAGCCCTCTGAAGACCATGAGCTGAAAAGATATTTAAGATTTATTTTTTTACACCACAGAAACGTAAAAAGTAATTTATTTAGCATGAATCTAAAGTACAAAGAAAAAGTAAATAAATACCCAAGCGTGAAATTCCAAAACACGCAAACAACATCTGTCCTTTGAAGATCAATCTGTGAAATTATAAAAGAAAATATTATCAACATATTCATTCACGATGATTTAAAATTCTGAAGCTATTCAAGATCTAGTAATTTTACTTACTTCAGTTTTGTGTTTGATATTCATAATGATTCCAGGGTTCAGTGAAATGCTTTCTCTTTCATCCATGATGTCCATAGACAAAACATCCGAGTTCAAGTTGAAACTTTTCGTCGATTCATTTCTACAAGTAAGTATAATCTTAATGCATTACGTGTTTATACATACACTCGTAAATCATTAATTGCGGCTGTTGAATAACCGCTTACCCCGATATTGAATTTCTAGACGGAAGGAAGGTGTACACTGTTCTATAGACAGTCGCTGAATATATAATATCTGAAAGGAGAAAAAGTCAATTTTTGTAAAACAGAATCAACATTGTTTCTTTTATTTCTGGATTTTCTTTATTACGAAAGCAGCAGAATTCTATTCTAAAATATGACAACATTTATATTCATATAATACCTTCTTTATTTGGCTCCGATTGGACAGGTAAAACTAGGGATGAAGATTCTGTAGCTATGGATCCCGGAAATGTTACTTCCTCTCTCGAAGATTTGCGTCCAACCGAGATTACTTTAATATAGATAAAAACATCCAAAAAATTTGACAGCGTTATTTTAAATATCGATAATGTAATGACGAGGTATTATTCCCATATTTAACTTACAATAATTGTTAGCGTTAATAGTTTTGTTTTCTCTACTTTTCAATCCCTTGGAAACCTGATGACCAAATTCGGCTACGGTTGACAATATTCTAGAGGATCCATCTTTTGTCTGTAAAACAAAATATAAATATCAAAAATGGAAGATAGTGATACTATATTAAAAATCTTTAGGCGTAGTGCATTACAAAATATTCTCTTGGAAAAATATTTATTAATGTAAGAGAGTAAGCATTCTTTATTACCTGTTCGTTGATATATTTCCAATTTTGACTGCGGCTTTCGCTCAAAACGTTATCCACAACATCTGCAAAATCCTTCAAGACATAAAAGGTAGTATTTAATTACAAAAAAGTTATACATTACTTAACGCAAAACAAATAGGTTACAACGAAAGATATGAAAATGCATGTGTTACATTAAACCAAGCAAATGACAAAATAAATCAAACCTGGTCTGGTAGTTTAGCATCTGCAGCTTCTGTTACTTTCAAAATTTTGTCAAGTAAGCCGACTGTACTGTCAAGATCTCCAGAGGTTCCCTGTTTATGAGCCGTCAAGTTACGCATGGCAGCCATTTGTCTCTCCACAACAGAGGATACATATGCTGTGTCAATAATGTTGTCAGTTAGGATATTGTCCAGCTAAATAAAACAATACACAGAGTGCAGTTGAAACTAGATGCTGTCATGAGACAGTAATACCCGCACTAAGGTGTTTGCCTCTAAGTGCACACTCCTCTAAATTGGGCTTTACCAATGAAAAAGTCAATATAATTCAATAATTTACATAATAGGGCCTCCATGTATTCATCAAATTGAGCATAATATTCTCAAGTGACCATGTGACCCATAGGCCTCGATCTTATAGGTATTTCATATTCGTAATTCATTACCAGTCTGAAATTAAACAACAGAATTTTTAAAATTAATGATGTAAATTAGGTTTGATAAAGGGGGAGGGTGGTATAAATTTTTGGCCCATAATTGGAACTTTTAAATCTATTTTCTCATATAGATCAACAACAAATAATATTATTCAAATTAGTGTAAAGCGTTTATGATGATATTTTTCAAAATGTACAAACTTCTTTATACTTGATTAGGCAGAAACACCTTGAAAGCTGCCATTTACCATGTATACCCAATCAATTTAGTCAACCCCCACCCCTCTCCCATCAACACACACACACACAAACACACCCTATTTTCCTGTTTTTGGAAATAGGCCTAGATGGCAAAGTTAAGATAAAACATCTTTTGTAAATAATAATTTTAAATTTGTTCTTATACTATAAATGTATCTGAAGACCTGCATCACATTGGGCTTGCTTCACGTACCTAACTTAAGTACTAGTTTTACCATTATCATTTTAAGATAGCACTGCACGTGCAGTTACTAGTGTTGTGTACACATCATTGCATGTATGTCAGTAGGAATTATTTTGTGTTTTAATTGGATTATACTTCAAGTTTACGGGACCTTTGGCAGTCGGTAAGTACAACTTTTGGTATAGATTTGGGTAAAATAGTCTGAAATGCAACTGTTAAAGTTTAAAGGATCAAAGGTCATCCGATGCTGCAATAAGACGAATTTCACATTCTGAAGAGTTATCGCCCGTTATCGACGTTACATTCAGTTACAAGATACAGAATTTTTTTTCTGGGAGGGAGGAGGGATTTCCAGACCAGAATTTCCTGAGAAGCAAATAAAAGGAGAAGTTATGGTGGTGTCTGTTTTCTAGGGTGGAGGGCATCCAAAGTCTTTTTTATTTGCTTCAGTATATATTATAGTCCTGCAAATTCGGGGGGGGGTCTCCCAATCCACTCCCTGTCCCTGTAAACAGTAATGACAAATGATCATGTGACTCCTAAATAGTAGGGAACTTTTTCCATTTGACTATACATAATTTTGCTTTTTGTGTTATTGTGTTATGTAAATTCAATGGTATAAAGGTTTTGAACCCCCTGGAGGTCATCCCCACTCTCCTAATGATTCTAACTTGAAATGTTCACAATATGACTGCATTAAATTAAATAAAAGTGCATCAATGATAAGATTGCTTGACATTTTATTCATCAACCTATCCTCCTAGAATTAGGAATGAAAATCATTCAAAGAGATGGACCACATTAAAGTATTTGTATATAAGCTATTAACATTTTTTTTTTAAAATGTAAAAACAAGTAGTAGTTTGCATACATGTCATGAATAAACAGGGGTCTGGGATGGGGTGAGGGGAAGGATCGAGTTCATGTCTCTTTACGTCTTAATGGTTGAAAACTCCTAAAATGAATGTTGACCTCAAATCTGACTTGTCCTCATTATTTTTCAAGTGGTGGTGTCTCCATTTGAGTGAAAAATTCCTGAGAGGGATGTTTAACAACAAACAAACAATTAAATGACATAAAAACACAATATTGATTTGCGTTAAGAAATATGCAGGGGATTTTTTCCATCATAAATCTTCTCAAGAACAGCAAGGGCAATATTGTCCCCCATTTTGGGGGAAAGGGAGGGAACATTAACCCCCTTTCCCACAGTCACGCATTTTAACGCATATACCGTTGCCCCACAATCACGCATTTTAACGCATATACCTTTACCCTACAATCACGCAATTTAACGCACATTGCGTTTTTTGACGTTTTCTCCTCTGATACCACGTAAAGTTTTGATGGTATGACAATAAAATGATACGATAATATTTTTTTAAATTCCATTCTAATATATTTCGCAAGTAAAAATATTTCTCCTCGTTTTAATATGTCCGAGTCGTTCGATTTATTACACGAAACTTGGGATGCGAGACAAATTAAGAAGGTATTTCTTAAATAAGCCAACCATGCACTTGAACCACTGGGTTGGTGATGTGGTTGTCCCACAATATTGTGTGAAATGGGACCTATGCTCCAGAATTTATCAAATTCGACAAATGATTTTTTTTAATGTAAATATTTGATAAAAATGTGTGCAAAGATCGACAGAAGGAATTGATAAATTACAAAAAATATTAAGGTAATTCATACTCATATAACTGAAGAGAAAAGATGTTTGGTTCACTGAATAAATCTTTGTTTTAATTTACATTTAATCTTAATTCTTGTTCGATTTAAATTACAATTCGTAAAAATACAATTTTATTGTTTCCGCCTTACACAGCAAAAAAAAAAAAAAACAAAAAAAAAATTAACAATTAGAAAGGAAAAAAACCCCTAGAGAAACGACAATATCATGTTGAAAAAGATGTACCGGTAGGTTAATTCAAATTTGAATGATTTCATTATCAAGTCAACGTTTCCAATACCGGTATTCGTAAAAAAGTGTTGCACTTACTCGTTTGTATTGATTTTTAAAAATTTACCTTCATGTTATATATACAAAAAAAAGTATTCGGGAAATTTTATGCAAGTAAACTACATACTTGTTTGATATTTTTAAAAACAGGGCTGGACAAAGGACAAGTCTGTGAGCCAATGCTAGCTAGTAATACCCCGCTCTGATGTGAAAATATACATACACTTATATGTTAATTAAAATTTACACAAGTTCAGTTACGGGCATATGCACGGACAAATAGGAGGCTGACCTCAGATTCATGGAAAAATAACTCTCATCATATCGCATCATATCGCATGCCGTAACATGCCG
>PRKT01000027.1:936749-963604 GCA_003671525.1 Saccostrea glomerata
GGGTGAGTTTTATGTCTACCAAGTTTATGAATAATCGATAGGTAAAAAAAAACAAACTCAAATAAACTTTAATTATTTATTATGGTTTAAGCAAAGCTTTTATTTTTATTGTTTTGATGTCATTGATTTATTGTTCAATTTTGATTTTCAGTTAGGAAAGTCTTCAGTCCTAGTTTTATTACCTTAAATCTAATCTTTCATAAATGTCGGAAAATAAAAGTTAACTAATATTTTTTTTCATTACTGAAATAAATAAAATTATTGAGATAATCTGTTCATTATCCATCGTAATTTATATGAACATTTATTTCGGTCAGAATTGCATATCTTTTACAAGCACAATCATTTATTTTTTTTATGTCGTTAACTTGTATATTCTACTTATATGATGATCATAGGGATAACAGAGCAATCACAAAAGTATAGATGTTGAAAGATCAGTATATCTACTACGCACCTAACTCCTAATAGATCCTGAGTGATTGAATAATTTTCTATTGTATACCATGTTTCTTAATCTTGCATTATTTTCTGCAATTTTTTTTAGATACACTATTCTTTTTCTACAAGTGGACGGGTTTCGTCTACATCGACGCTGCATGTTCATAAAATTCATTGTGTTCAATCTGACATTGAAGGCAAAATGTATTCCTTTGACAACCCTTGGAGAAATTGTAGAAATACCTACTATATAAATTTCTCAATAACTATATCTACAATCAATGCATAGGAGTACTCCTTGATTTGCTCCACAAATACTCGGAATACTTCGGGCACCATCCCGAAAAATGGGAGAAGTTCTTGGTCTCTCTTGTAAACTATTACATTGTTTTTAAAAATGTGTTAACATTCAATTCTTAAGAAAAGAAACATTGCATTTCGATGATTTTTTTTTCTTTTTACTTTTTTATTTATTTATTTATTTTTTTTGAAATTTCATCTTTAGCCAATAAAAAAAAAGTTTTTTTCTTTATTTCATGGCTTTTTAAACGTACTGGTATTTTTAGTAGTCCGCATGTAGGTGTAAAGATTCCTCAATCTTAGCTAGCCAATGGGGTTTCCGATTTGCTTTACATCTCAACCATAGTCGATTTCGGATCAGAAAACTTTGGCTAGCAATAAGATATATAATGCTAATTTTAACTGATTACATGTATTTTAATGCCGAGTCCGACCAGTTAAACTTTAACAAAAAAAAAATGAAATGTTTTCCTTAGACAATCAATACGCTACTGTATTGTTCAGTATAAAAAGCGATATATTCCATTTTTTTTTGTGTAAAAACTCTTTATAAATAAAATTAAATATGCTGAAAGCTATAACTTCTTTTTTTTGTCCTAAAAAATCGGTAAAATAACTTTTATAAAAATCTTCACAAGTGAGAATCATTTTCCGCAAGACCTCATATCAATTTTTATTTATAATTGAAGATTTTGCAAGTTTCCAGCAAGTTTCGATAAAGTTGATATGCATGGACCAAACAAATAAAAGGGCTTGGGGGTTGGGGGGGGGGGGGGCAAGTGTCTTTCTTAAGCAAGAGCATTAAATGACACCCTGTCTGCAATATCAAATAATTATTTTCATTGATGTTTTAGATTTAAATGTGAAATTTGAAATAAATAAGTTGTAAGTTAAGATAATAAAAAAATAAGTTTGTAACATTCCACATGAAAGAATTATTCAAACAAAATAAACAGGATTAAATCACCATCAATACTGAATTCAAAATTAAAAGATTGTTGCACTAATATAATGGCGATATATACGACAACCATTGCTACACACGCCGTGTAAATATTCATCTTCAAAACCACGTCTTTTCAGCACGTTATCGCAAGTGCGCTGTGGGGAAAAGGATAACGTCATCAAAAAGTAACAAATGTAATGCGACTATTACGTCACAGACGGCGTGATAGGCAAAGAGTTAAATCTTATTTGACTGTCAGTCTGGCCATCTTTGACAGTATGTGCATCTGTCACAATAAATTTAACCTTGGTCATAACTTTTGAATAATAAGAGATAGGGCTTTCATATTTCACATGTACATTACCACAAAACTTTCTATTTTTATCACAAGTGAGACCTTGACTTTAAAATTTTACCTACTTTCCAAAAATAATATTTAAATTAATCATTTTGAAAGAGATGGCATTTAAATCATACATGTATATTACATGTGAAAAGATTTTTCTAAATATATCATGACTTTTGACTCTGTGATCTTGACCTAGAAGTTTAACCTACTTTTCAAAAATATTATATTATATATTTATATATATATAACTTTTGATTGAAAAGAGATGGTACTTTCATATTTGACATGTACTTTACCTGCAACAAAATATTTCGAGCATGCGATGATTTCCCCCCTTTGACCTAATTTTCATAAAGTGACATATGATAGGGGTGCATATTTGACACACAATCTGCCATAAATTATGGCATCCCATTCAATTAATGTAGAATGTAAAATGTAGAAGGAGTTCAGGGAAAACGGGGTTTTTTACATAAAAAACGTCATTTTTCGACCCCCATTTGATCCCCCGGGGCAAAATCAAAATTCCGAAACCTTACTGCACATCTACATGACACCACCAACCATCTCTCAAAAGATGATTAGGCTGCTGAGTAAAATGTAGAAGGAGTTCAGGGAAGACGGGGCTTTTAGCATAAAAAACGTCATTTTTCGACCCCCATTTGATCCCCCGGGTCAAAATCAAAATTCCGAAACCTTACTGCATATCTATATGACACCCCAACCATCTCCCAAAAGATGATTAAGCTACTGTGAAAAATGTAGGAGGAGTTCAGGGAAGAAAAGTGTGACAGACGGACGGACGGACGGACGGACGGACATGAGTAACAACAATATACCCGAATTTTCTTTAGAAAGTGCGGGTATAGTTAACTTCGATGCATAACAATTTAAACTGTTAAAGGATTTCCTACTGCCATTGAATACCTGTTGGTTTGCCTCCACCAGAATTTTCTCCACACAGTTAATTGTCACAGTTCTCCCCCACATCCCATCCCTTCTACAATGTTTACTTGCATTTCCTGAAAAAAAAAACAAATTGAACAAGTTATCGACCATTTTCCTTTATTAGAGTCGACGGAATTTTTGGCATGGACCATTACAGTGTCTTGCTTATTGATGCTCCCTAATACTGACCTACGTATTCGTCTGGACAAAGAGCATAGTATGTTTCTCCTGTCATCCCAAACTCCCATTGGATCCCGTGTTCGTCTACAGTCTTCATACAGCGAAGGTCCTCTAAAATATTAAAAGAAAGATTAAAAAAGAATAACATAGGATATGTATGTTCATACATGTACCCAAAGGGTAAAGAAGAAGGTGGTCTTACCTGGAGAATAGACAAAAACGTCAGATACAGCTCTACTGGTGCCATTCACACCTAATAAGCTGTAGGTCAATAAACATTGATATCTCCCTGTACGATTCTTTTGGGCGTTCGGTACTCTTAGAACAGACCCATTTCTTGACAGTTCTGAAAAATGCGAGTATAATCCTTGGTTATATATAATGAATTCCCGACATGGTAACTTTCCTCATAAAGAACGATCAAATTTTTAAATGAAATGTCTCAGTTGCCATATAAAGATATGCTTCTTATGGGCTACAAAAATATGAAAATCAAAATTATTTTTTAACCAATTTTAGGAGCATGAGGGATTTTCCTGTCACTTGCATTGTAGAGAAAAAAAAGTGAAAATAACTTAGATAAATCACATGTTTTATGTGACTCTTAACAAATTGTTTTTGTCAAAAATGACCTTAACTGTATGAAAATATGTACATATAGATTCTTAAATATCTAAGTACAAGTAATTTATTAATGCATAACTTCGCAGAAAGCCAAATGAAATTAATTGCATTCGACATGGTTTGAAAACATTTAAAACTCTTAGTAGTAAGTCATCCTGGAGTTTAAATTAAACAGCTTAAACAGTATCCATAACAAATGTTACTAAGACACAGTGAAAATCCTTAAAATTTCCTAAACTCTATACGTACGTCTTTCCCTCCATCTGAAATCTCCACTTTTGATCCAGTCTAGTTTTGCTGTTAAATTTGGTTGTTCTAAGTTCTGGACAAAACATCGCAGCACTATAGTTTCTCTTGTCTGAACACTTAATGACAATGGGGCGATGTGTACCCTTGGTAACTTTCTAACTGTCAGAGATAGATTCGTTGAGATGTTGATACCAAGAAGGGGAATACTTGCTACCACATGGAAGGTGCCTGAAACAACCACAATCATATTTTACAGAAAAGGAACAGCAGAGTCTCGAGATAGGAAGAGAAATTGAAGGGTGTAAGTAAATATATTTTAAAATATCAAGCAATGTCATTTACCATTTTAACGCCATATTGCATTTCTGAAGTCCTTTAAATAAATCAGTTGATGTATTTCGAGCATAAATTCAACAGACCCTTGCTACACTAACCGTTATCATATGCTCTGGCAGATTTGATCCTGAGTTTGACTTTGTAAAATTTATAGTAGCTTTCCTCTATTTCCACCGTTAGCTTTACACGAGAAGAGTTCCTGATCATCAAGTCATCCTTGTACCACGTGATCTCAATCTGACTTTCCAAGTGCGATGAACCAAACACAAGTTCTAGAAGAATCTCTGTGTTCTCCACTGTCTCGTAAGTTGATGTCGAATTCTCTCCAAGAAAAAGTAAAGTTGTATCTAGTAAAATTAAACATGTAAACATTAAAAATATCATACACGGTTTAAAAAGAAAGTAACGAACGGTCATCGATCCCACAATGTCTGTAAACATTACAAATATAAAACAGGGACCCATGGAAATTACAGAGGCTGGATGATGTGCATAGGAGGATAAAGCATCTTACCGATCTCGCAGAAAGTTCCATCAAAGTTTGGCAAACAGTCACAAAAGCCACGTGTTTTGTTGTAAGAGATACATTTTCCATCGTTTAGACACATTGTATCATTTTTACAATAATCCCCAGCTAAAAAGAGTATGAAGAAAAAATGGCATAAAAGAATGGTTTAGTTCAATTTTCATAAGCTAATATTATTCACTTTGATTAAATAAAACGTGAAAATAAAGTTCTGTTTTTCATGGTAAAGAAATATTTAGAAATGAATAAATATACCGGTAGAAAGATGTTTTTGTTGTGTCCATTTTGTTTTATTATAATTATCCCTTTCCAGACTATTTGTGAGGATGATCCATTTCTATTATCTTGGTCATTTAATAATTCAATTGTTGTTTCAGCACTCTTAATAAATATTAATAGATATCTTGGTTTTATGTAGTTTATTAAATTATTTGTGTATATGATAATTTTGCAGATGATTGAATATGTTACCCAGTTTTTTACAATCTTTATCCAGGGAAGCGTCTGTAGTGTTCGTAATGTTAGGATGACATTCGTTTGGTAGATCAAGCCCCTTTCCATAGCACGTGTATATCTCTGGACATGGAAGACATGACTGATTATTCGGTTGACCTCTGGAAGGATTGTAAGTCATATTGGGACAGGGTGTAAAGATTCCTGTTCCCTCTAGACAATAATGCCCGACTGGACAAATGTCACCTCCATAGCCATTCAACGGTGTCGGTGAGATCGCTCCCCTATTACAATAAAATCCTGATGAGCAAGGACCTGTTGGAACTGACAGATTTCTTCCCGCACAAAACATTCCTGGAGAGCATTGCAGACAGGCCTTCTCTGTGGAGTTTCCAGAATAAGGATTAAAGGTTCCAGTTTCACAAGGAATAGGTCGCACTTGTCCCTCTGGACAGAAAAAGCCTTCAGGGCATATAAACACACTTGATCCATTAGGGCAAAAATATCCTGCAGGACAAGTAATATTAAATCCATCCTTACATAAATTTCCCTTTGGGCACTCTGTACATATGCCAACTTTTTGTGATCCATCGGCATTTATGCAGTGATTTGTTTTAGGTTCTGATAAGAATAAAGAAAACATCTTTTAAAATAATAGATGTGCAAAACCTTATGGTTCATGATAACTATGAATTTGATGCAAATTATTTTTACCTGGGTTAAAGGAACATAGTACACTGATGACTTCTCCTGTGGTATTACATTCCAGAGGATAAATGGATCCACCAGGACAAGTAAGGTTTCCAGGACAAACCTCACATTCTGCAATGGTGGTATAAGGATTGAAAAACCCTGAGGGGCAAGGGATTGGCGCTCGTGAACCTCTAGGGCAATATGTTCCCGCAGGACACATGTCACCCATTCCTCCGTCAACGGGTGTCGGTGTAGTCGATCCACCGGAGCAGAAGAATCCAGGTAGGCAGGGGCCTGTTGGCCTATCACCACCGGGAAGAAAGCAGTAGAATCCAGGCGGACACAACAGGCAGTCAGAACTATTGCTACTTGTATTGGAAGGATTGTAATATCCAGCTTTGCACTGAATTGGATGACTTTCACCGGAGGGGCAATAGCTGCCTTTCGGACAGGGCATTGGTTCTGATGAACCAGGTGAGCAATAGAAGCCTGGAGGGCACCTGTTTTTCTCTCCATTTACACAGAAGAAACCTGGAGGACAGGGTATGCAGGGATTCTTCCTGTTGGCGTCACTAGCATTGTTGTTTGATTCTCGGTATGTTCCATTTAGGCAAGCATTGCCTTGTGCAACTTAAAACACATGTAATAAATGGTTTAAGCAGTATTTTAAAATAACACAAGAATAAAACAGGGAAATATTGAGTATAACTAAGGTAACTCAAAATGCTAATTATGTTTGACTCAAATAACTGATGAAAGAATATTTAATAAATCACGTTAATCAATTTCTTTCCCTAATACTGTTTACATTACTCATCAGTGAGTAATATATTTAGATTGAATCTCGAAATTGATAAAGGAAACAGTTAATTTTTCCATTAATATACAATCGGCCTACCTGTAGTAGTCGTGGGAGCAGGAGTGTTCATAGAAGGTAAACCACACACGCCTCCATCTGTGTCCAAATATAAGGTACTAGTTTCAGTGTAATACACTTAATGTTTTGTAAACCAGGCAAAAACTTTGAGTCTATGATTCAATTAACCCATTTATCATTTAAATAGAGCAGAGCAAAAACATGTATGGACTTTTTTGCATATTTGATTAAGAATTATATGTGTTGGCGTACCAAAGCAGTATCTGCGGTTACATTTGGTTACAGGTTTCAGTTTGAAGGTGAGGTATGAAGAGCAGTTTCTGACTTGGATATTAAAGGAGTGCTGACAGCAGTCAAAAGCTGTCCTTATACACATCTGTCTCTGGACAGTGCCTTCTCCCTCCAACGGAAACGACCCTGAGTCAAAAATAAAAAAAAATAAAGTGTAGTTCTCTAACAAACTGATATTAAAAAAAAGGCATCGCTTATTATAGAATCTACCTAAAAATCTGTGTTACATGTTTATCCTGGAAAAAAAGAAACTGGCATAATTGCAATATGTCTGTATATCTGATTGAAGAATGCAAAATGTTAAAGATATGTCTTTGGAATATTTTCTTTACTGTCTAATCAAGAACTGTTTGGAACTATTTTCTTCCTTACCATTCATCCAGATGGGTTCGTCTGTCCCACAGCGGCCCTGTCGAGGACAAGTGTCGTGGAGTTTGAGGAAGGAGGACTCGTCAGACGCCTGTAGGCGGTACCATCCCTCCTCTAGATTGTTATCACAGAGGTTAGGGGACTGAGAACGACGACAACCCGCCGACCGATACCCGTCGTCCATGATAACAGTGAATCCAGAGAGACTAGAGCAGGGATCTGTGTAGGAATATGTTATATATCAATATAAAATGTTTGTAAAAATATTTCGTAGAATAGTTTTTAATGTGTTACATATGAAGTTTGTTATCTGCATTGTACCCACATTCAACACAAAATACTTTAACACTGTTTACTTATTTAATATATAGATGATAGATGATTAAGCTTCAAATTGTCTAATGGCTTATATTTTTGCGGGAATTGTTACGTGATTTTATTTTGTTTTGTACTAAATATTCATGAACTCTTTAAAAGAACCACGCAAAAAAAACTTTTAAAAGCTTCTCATCGAGGTGGTAATAAAAAAAATATGTTCATTTCGATTCAAAATGCATTTTTTTTTTACATACTCCTGGAACTACAGTTCTATATTCTTGTTGGCCAGTTCGTGCATATCATTTTCTTTACCACAGTATGAAACAACTAATTTTCTAAATTTAATGATATTTAATAGGTTTTTGTTGCACTTACAACTATGATAACAGATCTAATCTGATTTTCGGAGGTATATTTTTCTGCATTGTCTTGAGCCCATCTGTTTGATATATAATATATTATCTTACCAAAAGTATATTATTATATTCATTTGATAAATATGTAAATTATAATAAATTATGAAGAATATGGAGATAACGAAGTCCATAAAACAATACAAAATAGGAGCAGAGCAAACACGGACCTCCAAAACATCGGAGATGGGACAAGGTGCCATGGAGGTGTGAGCACATCCGCCGTGTACTCTATGTCGTGATCGAGAAATAACGGAAAATTTAGGTATAATTAATGGACTAACAATAAGTATGAAAAACGTCAGTCGGCATTTGACTCAATGATAAATTGTATTTGCTGACAAGGTCATTGTATCACCCAGATAACTTACAAAATGATGACTTTAAACGAGACTGCTGATATTCTTGTTTCATCAATACTTTACCTAGTTTTTGAAATTTTATATACGTAGAGCATGCTCATGTGTATCGAATCAACTGAGATATACTAGTATAAACGTCGTGTGCAGGTGATGGAAGGTTTATTGCTGCATAAGTAAGGGAAGTTGGTGATAGAAAAGTTAACGTCATCACATTTATCATAGAGCTTGGCTGTTAGATTTACCATTAGTGATTTTTTACAGTAAAATATCCAAGTATGAAATGTGTCAGACTCTGTGGTCTCTTTTATTTCAAGCTTACCAGGATGTATCGTACCGACACAGGAATGGAAATAACCATTGTTTATTGACAATAATACAATTTACATTTTATTAATTAATAATAATATTTATAAAATAATATACAAGGGATATCAAAACATCGAAAATCTTAAACTGGGTCACTGAAACCGCCTTAAGGTCAGACGACACGTTCCTCAAAAATATATAACTTTTCGTAAGAATTCGTCATTGAAGTAGAAGTACCTAATTAAGTTTTCTCACAAAAAATTAGGGTACCTTACCAGGCATTTTGCCAAGGTACCATAGGGTCATATTTCTTATATAACCCTTATGGGTAATCTTTTAAATGGCCTAAAACACAATTTTTGATGTACTTAAATTTAAAAACATTTTAAAAACAATGTAGAAATCGGAAGAGAATGACAAATATGAATAATTTTTTATATAATACCAAGAGATACAAAACATATATTTGAGGAACGTGTCGTCTGACCTTAAGTAAACTTGTTAACGATGACTAAAACACTGAAATATATTTTATAAATGTTTGTATTATATCCTGGAACGAGGAAACAAGCTGTTTATTTGAAAAAGAACCGTAGGCAAAGTTACTTTGATGTAACTATTTTAATTATCGTTTAATGATATTATCTGTAAAATGCGTGTCGTATTACGTTTATTCTTTTTTATGTAAAGATGTAGAGGATATTCGATGTTTTTTAGTTGAATATGGAGTTAATTTCAATGGTGAGAAGGATTTTTTTTAAATATATTTTCACGAGTGAAAATGTCAAAAAAAATCCTGTATAACGAGTGAAATAAATTCCCTATTCAACTAAAAAACATTGATTTTCTATTTTTTACATTTTATTTGATTTTTCCTTTTCCTCTGTCTTTTTCTTATGCAGTCATAGCTTCATAACGTCATAGTTGAACGGTTAAGACGACATATCCAAGTGTTGTTAGATTGTAAACGTTCTTAACAAGGATTTCAACTACGTGTTCGGGGGATCTTTGGCAGTTGTATTCTATGTCAGAATGGTTTATTTATTTTTTAACGGAACAAGTAGGATTTTTTACAATATTCTTTGTTATTGAAAGGTAAATCGAAAGTTTACCGCACTTTTGATATTCGTCACACTGTGAAAGGATATCATTTTGATATCCTTTCACCTTGTGACAGGATACCACTTTTATTCAATGAGTAAATTACAGTAGTTCACTGTTAAAAATGTTATAAAATTCATTATATAATTTTTAGCAAAACTAGTCATACTTAAATAGGTTTTTATCAATCACGGTGTGTAATCCAGGTGGGTGTAAAAATATACATTACAATGGAGCTTGAGTCAATTAAAAAAACTAAATTTTGTAAACAATTTTTTTATTTGTGAAAAATAAAGTCCGGGAATTTTCAAAAAGCAAATAAAACGAGAAAGGACAACAGACATTATTGTGGCTACTAGCTTTTTAAGTTAATATAGAATATAATGAATTATGAAAAATTATGGCATAAATGTCATTATTCAGCAATTCCTTCATGTTTTAAAAATGCAGTAAAACTCAAGGAAACATATGAAAAAATTATGTAAACATAAATCTCTTTTTTGATTGATTAAGGTATTAATAATGAGCGAATGAATGATGAAACAATAAACATTATGCATATAAAAATACCACATGTGTAGATAAATACATAAAACTTTAAATGCAAGTCTCAGGGCGAAAGTAGTTTTTTTATCTTTAATTTGAACGCAAGGCTTCAAGAATCAAATGTTTAAAGTACGCTTAAGAGCTGAAATACTTCTTCCAAAAAAGAGGTTTACTTTTTACATAATTAATTCATTACATTGTTAAATATTTCAGATGATATGACGTCTTATTTTCAAAGCTACTTTCGTTTTCACTTAATAGAGAAGTTGGATTAATTTTCATGTAGTATGGAATACTTTATTGTTTAATTTATTCAAAAAGTCACGAGTGTCATGTGCATAATATACTCCTCCTACAAGATTATTTTTATTTTCGTCTAAAAATTCATAAGAGATTTTATCATAATTGATACATTACATTTTATAATACTTATAAATAAAAAGTTTTTTTCCGAGATTAAACTCTATTCAGGTCACATTATGTATTCCAATGCATAAATATTGTACAGATAAGATTTATGTCTGTTCAAACAAAAACAAAATTGTAAATAAATTCCTATAAAATGTTTTGTGATTGGTCATTAACAAAATTATTTTGATCGATACAATGACCTTGTCAGCAAATACAATTTATCATTGAGTCAAATGCTGACTGACGTTTTTCATACTTATTGTTAATTGTTACCCTGAATTGACGACGGATTTTTTCGTTATTTACTGATCATGACAAGGAGCACACAGCGGATGTGACCGGTCAGCAGGGGATTCTCTCTCTCTTCCATGGCACCTTATCCCACCTCTGATGTTTTAGAGGTCCGTGTTTGCTCTGCTCCTAGTTTGTATTGTTTGGTGGATTTTGATATTGAATACTGTTTGTTATCTCCTAAATCCTTCATTTGTTAAATACAAATTAGCTTCGATAAAAACGTACTCAAAAGTATGCTGGAGTTCCTCTGACTTCAACATCTATAGGAAGTCTTTGAAGAAGAGCTTTCCAACAAATTGTTTAAAATCCCGTATCCATTTATTGTGTCCTTTTATAACTCGATCCAGTTTAATATCCCAGAATTTATTCAAAACCGTCTACATGAAATATTTTGAGATAACGAACGGTAATCAAGCTCAAATTCCATTAAGCAAATTAATACAAATTTTGAGCAATTACGAACCTCCAAAACATGAGAGCCACATTGAATACCTGAACCAACCTATTGAATTTTTATGCCTTCTTTACAGATTTATATTGTTTGTAGAATTTTCTTTAGATTTTTTTTAGCCCAATCACTAAACATTATCTTAACATTTTTCATTTTCGACACCTTACCTTAAGACAGTTAACTACAAGTTTAACCTATATGCATTCCACTAAGGATTTTTATATATAAAAAATACTTAAAGTCCACCTCTTTCGCCTGCTTTACGTCTTTTGTAACTAATCTAAATTGTTTTTAATTTCCTTTTTTCTGAACTAGATATGTAAAAAGAAATATTTTTTATTAATGCCTACCAATGCCTATCAATGGTATCAAGATTGTAGACGTCAGTAATCTTAAATTTATGTGAATTCATTTTGATTTACCACTTGCCAACCTAATTTACGTAATGCAGGGAATTAACATAAAACATGCATGCACAAAGCACATGATGAAATAATTTAGAAAGTGTATGATTTATGTTACTAAGTCCTCGATGACCTTGTCTTTAATGCTCACGATTATTTCATGCAATAATCATACTTTGTAGGAAAACGAGCAGATATTGTATAGTGAAACATATGGAGATAGCGAACAGCATTCAAGATCAAAAGTCCATTAAGCAAAACAAAATAGAGGCAGAGCAAACACAGAACTCTAAAACATCAAATGTGGGATCAGGTGTCATATATAAAGATGATTCAGAAATCAATGTGATTTGATATGAGCGCTCGCTCTCAGTATATTATGAACAAGGGGATTACACAAAATGAACAATTACTTAAATATGTTCGTATTTTTAGAGAAGAGAGATATTGAATGTATTTAAAGTGTCTGTTAATGAAACGTATGGTTTGACGGGTCGTTTGCCTTAAGAAAGACGTATTGTCTCTCTATTTTTCCGTCTATCTATTCAGCAGCAAAATCCGTCAAAGATTATAAGAAATTGCAAGGAATGTATAAACAAATATGGACCATAGGATAGGTCATTGAGTCAAATGCTGACTGACGTTTTTCATACTAATTGTTACAGGGCGAGTTTGAGATAACAGATACCAAAGAGTCTGACACATCTGTTTAACATTATAATATTTTACTTGAAAAAGACGTTAATGGTTATCTAACAACCAAGCTCGATTCGATATGCAAGAGCATGCTCTACGTCTGTACAATTTCTGAAACGAGGTAAATTATTGACAAACAAGTTGATGAAACAAGAAAATCAGCAGTCTTGTAAAGTTATCATTTTGTAAGTTCTATGGTCGATACCATGACCTTGTTAGCAAATGCAATTTATCATTGAATCAAATGCTGACTGTATGTTTTCAAACTTATTGTTAGTTCATTATTTATACACTAAATTGACGACAGATTTTTCCGTTATTTTCCCGATCGTGACAATGAGCACACTGCGGGTGTGACCGGTCAGCAATGGATGCTCACTCCTCCATGGCACCTGATCTCACCTGTAAAGTTTTTGAGATCCATGTTTACTCTGCTTCTATTTTGTAACGTTTATGGACTTTTGAGCTTGAATACTGGTCATTGTGTCCATATAAATATATTTCATTTAAACGATACGTGGTGCGGTGTGTGTGTGTGTGTGTGGGAGGGGGGGGGCTGTTAAGTCACACACCCTCCCCTTCAGTTACACTCTTGTAAAAAAAATGTTATGGCTTAATGAAGCATAAACTTTTATGGTGCTGCATAGTAGTTGGTAACATCCTGATTTCGAAAATGAGTTGATTACACATAATTTATATCATTTTACGTTTGTATAAAATTCTTAAAGATCTTTCCTATAAAAGAAAAATGAGGGTTTGAGGATGTACACTGCACTCTGTTTTTAGGAATTGTTTGATTTTTAGATAAAGTTTACTGAATAGGTTGAATGACATTAAAATTTATGTATTTGTATCTCGATGGTTTCTATGCATATCTGAAATAGTCTTGTTGTTTGGCTGAGAAGAACCTCACCCTTTTATATGAGGTGTATTTAATTGGAAAGACCATGTGCCATAAATCAGAAAGGTTAAAGATTTTTCATGGAGTTATTTCTTTAATCTTCTTTTACTTTGAATTCTGCGGACCTCTTTGTTAATAGCAAATGCCGTTTATTTTTTCTCCTAAAGGTAAAGTGAGCTAGTCACTGATTATCTATATCTGTCCATCAGACCTGACCTTGCATTAATTTTGTACATTGTGTTGATAAAATATTAAACTTGTCGCCACATATATGATAAAGGATATAAAGAAGGTTGAAGGAGGCTTTTTAGAATGTCTTTAAAAGAATGCATACATTATTATCATGTTTAGTATCAATCAACCATTGTGATATTTTTAAATTCACACGTTTTATTTTATTTAATAGAATTTCTCCACAGTTCCTTGAACATTAAGAATACGGAAATTATTCCTGGATATTTGATACGCTAACTACATTTACTGTTTGCATTTAATTGTGCTCTTAAAAATATACATCAAAAAATAGATCTCAGTCGCAAATGATTCCTATTTAGAGTTGTCTTAATAAAAGGAAATACATGTACATTTGTATTAGTGTTCATAAAAAAAATCGTTTGTTGCTTTGTATTCTAAATGGTGATATGTGTATAAATCAACGTTCACAAGTCAATATACGAGAGAAATAAAAAAAATATCAAATGAATTCTAATTTGTTAACTAAGAGTTTAGGAAGGATTTTAAACAATTAGTACAATATAGTACAAGTGTGTGTGGTAATATATACGCATCACTTCGTTATCTGATGTGAAATCTAACAAGCGGGGGGTATAAAAATATTGGGCGTGGAAATATTAACAACGCGGATGTATATTGTGAACCCATTAGTTGTGGTTAGATCAAAAGTGTGACTTTAACTATTTAAACTAACAATATTAAGATATTCAGGACTTCCCACAGTATTCTAAGCTAAGTCTAAATCCAGAAAATCCGGAATCAGATGAAATTCTACAGGTTTAATTCAAATGCACGATTATTTCGTCAAAGAAATTAAAATGGAAAACTGATTTTAAACTAGAGGTACTGCGAGCGATGAGCTCACTAAATGATACCCCCGCCTCCATATAGTTATAATGGCAAAGTCCATGTTTTGCTGTGGCCGGGAAACCCAAAATATATGTCGGATCAAAAAGTAAAATAGGAGGTGCACAATGGCAATACGTAATAAAGATTCTGTGAAAGTTTCATTAAATTTCATTCAGTGGTTTGAGAGGAGTTGCGGATAAGAGATGGGTACCCCAAAGCGTAACAGACGGACGGACGGACAGACGGAAGGACAGCTAGACGTACAGACGGACGGAATTAACGATTACAATATACATACCCTCGTATTCAAGCGGGGGGTATAAAAATCAGTGCAAGCCAATGCAGTTCTTATCTTAAATGACATAATCCTTAGTTTTAACATGATAATATATGCATTTATAAAACACACTATTAATTATTCCATATTTGCATGTAAATAGATCTAAATCATTGTCTACAATGCATGTGATGTCTGAGAAAGTTTTAGTTTTAGTCATGTCCTCTGAGAAAACATGCAGATTTTTTTTATTATGGTACCAAGTTTTTTTTATCCGTTAAGTCAATCTAGTTCAATTGGAATGATTAATAAACATCTAAAATTTGATATTCACTATTTGGGAATTAATAAGATATGTGAATCAATTTGACTACATAACTTAAGTTTCGCCACATCCTTAGTATGGTATAATTTTATATCAGTACAACATTTCCTGTGCACTTAGGCATAATTTAGCACAGAATAAGCCACAAAGGTTATCTTGAATGTTTTAATCTTGATTCTCATTACAAAATAAGTAATATCATGTACAGAATTAAAGCTGAGTTAGAAACATTTAACGTTTTGGACATAAAATTTAATGGTTATTTTTCACGTAATGCATGACTAATTCACTCTGAGGACTAGGGTATCTTTCATATAAAAAACCATCCACGAATAAAATAACTTGTTATAAACGGTGAAGAATATTTCTATGAATTCAATATTGTAAAATTTTGTATCGTTTAAAGATCATACGTGAATATTGCTATAATAAATTAACCAAAAACTGATACTGATAAGGCATCGGTTATCAAATTCAGGAGAAAGATTGGGTACGTTCTATACTGAAATTTACAAAAAGTTGGAGGGAAAATCAATACAGGTCAACGATTTGAAGAGTTAATGGGGTTAGGATAAAGGTGATTTTAAAAGTAAAACAAATTCTTCAGTAGTAAAGACATACCGGCAAGGACACCTTGGATGTCAACTTTATAATTATTTTTTTTTCAATGTAAATTCCTTTTCCTACAGTTTAAAGGTGAATCTTCTGAGAGAATTAGACCTTAAATCCTCTCAAACTGAACCCGGCTACCTTTCTGTCAAGTGCAAACTTTACGAGAAATCAAGAAGGCCTCTTCTCAAAAAGTATATGACTTTAAGTGAGTGAATATAAGAGGATGCTTTTATGTCTTAAAACATGCCTTTGTTATGTAGAAAACGAATTAACATTGCTTAACTTGTTTTTCCATACAGGTTTATAATCATTAATGTTGTAAAGTATGTTTGTAAAGAGACTTAAACATGATGATTGAAGCAATGTGTGTGATCTTCATTTCACATTGATAAACTCAAATTGCTCAAGAGTAAATCGGAAGATTTCGTGCATTATATTGAATGTGTCATAAATTGATGAAAAATGGATGGCTTTTGTATTTTTTGTAATGTTTGTGCCAATATGCACTTTTAAAAAGTATTTTCAAAGAGCAAATTTCATATATTATATGTAATAATGATTTAATATAAGCAATAAATAATATAGGATTATACATGAACTAGTAGGGAGTGAGCAATAAAAATGAATTTCCCTTAAAGGTAGAGTTAATGTAGGGCGATACAGATGTACAGTTATGACACCTGTTGTATTTATAATCAGCCTTCTCAAAAAGAAATCAATAGATGTACAATGTAGTGTTTACAGTGTATAGTAATGTAATAAACACCAACCATACAATCTTTTTCTAGAATTATTGAGTTATGGATTTGTCCATTTCTCTATTGTAAGGAATGTTGTTAACATTACCGTCAGTAAAGCAAGAAAGTTCACTAAACTTTTATGGCTTGTGACATTTAAATCTTATGGCATTAAAATTTTAGTGCACTTTAACTTCATACAATCTTACCTATTAACGATGAATTTTCCGCTTCGTTTAGAACACCGGTTTGCGTTGTCCCATCAGTCAGTTTTGGTGCATTTGTCACAAAATCCTGACAGTTTGAACATTTTATCACAGATAAAAGTAAAAATCCAGAAATCCAAACATGTAAATGTCTGTCCATTCTCACCATAATTCTACAAAACGAACATCCAAGAGCTATTTATCTTATAACAAGATGTCGTTTGAAAAAATAACAAATTTGACATCTCGGGGGTTGAAGACGGACTGACGGTGATGAGTAAGGGTCACACTGCTTAGGTTATAGCGCAGACTTCCTTCTTGAAAAACAGGTATAACCACAATAACATCAAAATATATTATTTATTTCTATTACTTTGAAACCGGATATAATGAAAGTATTGAGGAAAAATATTATTAAGAAAGCAAGTAAAGTACTTTTAATAGAGAGGCCTGGTATATGAATGTAAATGACCTACCTTTCTTAATGGCCCGCTTTCATTAGTGAGGTATGTATAAATCACATGTATCAATGTTAGGGTGGTGTTGATCTGAGTTGTTTGTGTGTTAAGATAAGGTTTATTACTCCGTATTATCCTCAGAATATTGATATTCCGATATCGAGGGTATATCTCACTTTGTTTACACAGAGTTCACCAGACACTCCCATAAAAATTTTGTAATTTGAATTCGGAGTTATACACTGTAGATTGAACAGTAAAGGTCCCGCCAGTAACCAGTGGGCGTTTATAAACAGATTCTGTTAAGGACCCTTCAGTCCAGACTACTTCTAATAATTCCTGAGTCACTTTTTTCAATTCGAAGCAAAGTCTTCGTGTGAACGCCCCATGTTCCCGCGATTCCTATCAAAATCCCCGAGTGACGCGTGCCTACAATTATTCAATTTAGTTGTATGTGATCAATTATGGATCAGGGAAAATATTTTGGGGCTTTTTATGATTAATTATTGCAAATCATCAGAGCGTCACAACAGTGAATATCGCTTAGTTATTATTTTTTATTTAAAAAAAAAATGTCCGAAAAATATGTTCGTTTATTTACCAAGAGCAGCTAAAGTGAGTGATTTTAATTCATTTAAAAGGTGGTATGAGATATGGATCATTTCTTTTCCTTATTCTCGATCCTTTTAAATAATTTAAAGGCTATTTATTGCAATATTGGGGGCATATTTTTTAGATGCTGGATTCATTTATGGAAGTATAAATCACACGACCTGAGGTGTCATCTAACCTTTGAATTTTACCTGTAAATTCACCCTAGGGCCAGGAACATATACATTCAGACTCATGGGACACTGTGTCAGCTGATGAAAAATGACCCCCTCCTCACAAAGGATACACCACGGCCAAAAAAAAAGTTACCTTTTGCATTGATTTGGGTCATGTGGGGTTTTCACGAAAAAGAATCCGTGCGTAGGCATTAATAGAAAGATTTCTAGAGTGTTTCGTTTCAAGTTTATATATAAACGGGGGCGTGACAAATTATATATATGTTCTTTTTGAATAATTTTGAATTTTTAATAGGTGACACGGCCCATATGATCTAAGCCCTCTTTGGCACAAAAAGTCGTAAAGAGAAAATAGATAAGATAGACCGTATAACAGAAACATTTTCATTTTCTGACAGGTATAACTCTCTCTCTCTCTTTCTCTCTCTCTCTCTCTCTCTCTCTCTCTCTCTCTCTCTCTCTCTCTCTCTCTCTCTCTCTCTCTCTCTCTCTCTCTCTCTCTCTCTCTCTGGGGATTAAAAAAAGCATCTTGTGAATCTTTATTGACTTGCACTTTAATTTTGAATATTGCGAATACAACAAAACATCATGACAATGCTAGAAGTACACATATTATTAATATTAATATTTTCTCTTTCACTCATTTGTAATAAAGAAGCAAATCTTTGAAATTTAAACCATTTAATCTATAGTAGAATACATTTTTCCAACGATCTTTTATATTTTCATGTTTACTAGTATTATTTTCCAGGTTTATTTTGATTAGGGATTTTACATGGTCTTATTTCCGAACTTATTCTTATCTACTTTTGAGAAACCGTAAGGATTTTTTTTATCTTGAATGTCTGTCTGTCTATCTATCCGTCCGTCAGGTGCAGTCTATCATAAAAACTTTAACCTTGGCCATAACTTTTGAATGATAAGAAATAGTACTTTCATATTTTTTATCATTTGCATTACCACTAAGACATCAAAAACGGTTGACCATAGGTCTTTGAATTTGCTTGTTAGTTCCTTTCATCAATACATCAAATCAATCATTATGAAAACACCAATTTCAAATATTAAAAACTTATTCTTGTATAGAAAACCAAAAAAAATGTATAAGAAATAATAACCGTGACTGATTTTAGCAGCATATTTCAGCCAGTTTACGTTTCCGTCATCCATCGAAATATCCTCGCGATCGTTGGCATGTATAGTTGGTCACGTGTGAAACTTTCAGATGTTGTAAAAACCATGTCATTATGTTTTAGAGCAAGTTAACGTTTTTGAAGCGTTATAAAAAACCTAAGTGGACCAAACTTGCAGGAACGATACATTGAAGGATTCTCAAAACAATACTTGCTTTGGATGCTATGTCTTGCCTACATTTACCATAGTGGCCAAAAAAACTTTTTTAAAGAAGGATTTACTATAAACCCTATGTTGACCAAATTTGCATTTGGTTGCGGAATTTGATTCACATTTTGCAGATGAAAGACCAAGTGAAAGATTTGGGGTATTTTAAAATCATTCCAAGGTAGCTATATTTGCCGTATCTGGACTGAATTTGCATGGATATAACATGATGCACGCTACTGAACTTGCTTCGGATCTGAATTTGACCTACGTTTTTCAGATGAGCAACCAGATTTAAGTTTTTGAAGCATTTTCTTTCAAAAGTGACTACTGACGTAAAGTCCTTTGCAAACCAACTTTGCACTTTAGATACATTTATTGAGGATTAAATCACTAGAGTTGCGTTGGATGTATTAGATTTTCCCTATATTGTTTTCATATTTCAAGAGTAGAGAACGGGTTAAAGTTTCTGGAGCAGGTCCAAGATTAAGAAAATATTAAGGTCTATTTGAACCAAACAGGGAAGATGCTACAAGAATTGCTTCAAATGCTGGATTTGGCCTACATTTTCCGGATGGGTTTAAGTGTTTGGAGCAGGATCATTACGAAGAAATTGTTTACCCTACCTGGACCTTGCATTAGGTATCCATCAAGGCATTTAACACTTTCAAACTTGATTCAGATGCTGGACTTGACTTGCATTTTCTGGATGGGTTAGAAGTTTTAAATTTTTTTCAGACAAATTTTGACCCTATCAGAAACAAAAATGCATTAAAGTTGCATCTAGGGATACATGTTTGTAGATTATTAGTTTATCAATTTATCCGTTCATTTCCATCTCTTTGGTTGTTACAACATAGGGACAACAGGTTTACATGAGATCTAGTAAAATAATAACATTGACATGAATGTGTGAGCAGAATAAATAAATTTAAATATACATATTATGTTGAATATATTGGTTATAGTAAAAATATCAAAATGATAACTTATCCCCCTTTTCAACTACTTTTATCTCGAGATTTATCAAAGAAACACATTTCCGAGCTTTAAGGGGATTAAGGTGCCTTTGAATGGTATTCACTGAACCACTTCTTTAGGTGAAATAAGGCGGAAATAAATAGTTAGTAGTCATTAAAGAAAGCGCAGTACTTCATAACAAGGGTGGGCGTTCACGATGGTTGTATGGTAAAAACCTTATGTCATTGTATATATATATTTACATCTAACTGTGTCCTGCTAAACAATATCAATATTCAATCAAAACTTTGGAGACATAACGTTATATGCAAGTGATACTGAAATATCACACGAATAAAGAAAGTTACTGATGGAGAAAAATTTTTGCACTCGGAGAGATTTTTCTTTTACAAAAATGTTAATATTCTAAAAGGCACTATAACGGAGTTTATTTATCAGCAAATTTTCCAGAGAGGCAGAATTTATTTTAGGGAAACCTATACATGTGAAGAGGAAAAACACTTGCAATTGCCTTTAGGGCGACATTCAATTTCATACAATCAGATACATGTATATTGACAATGGTTTATCGTATTAACAATACATGTAGTTAATTTTATTTACATGTATACTCGATCTTTCTTAGTGACTTAAAATAAAAGAATCACGGAGTTTGTCACGTCCTTTGTACCGACTACAGACGGTAAGGGACAACTAACAACAAACAAATGACCTCACGTTTTCATAGACAACTATCACATAATTTATTTGTTTGTGTCTCCTAATTTAACTTATTAGCTACTCAAGAACTTGCTCTGAGTACCGACAAGTTTTTAAAAAGCAGAGTATGCTACTCACTGATATGTTGATGTTACAACGATTTCAACAATCTAGTTTAACTCGGCATTTCGTAAATTCTTTGGCCGTTATCCTGACCTTGTTAGCAGATATAACCTATCATTGGCCGGTAATTCGGCAATCTAATTAAAGTTGGATGTTAGATCGGATCTAACACGTAATTTTAATTAGATTGGAGTCATTTTTCTGATTATTGTACTACCGTAAACATAATTGTACTATCAATGTATAGAGGGCCCCGAGGAAGACTAGTGCATAGCACTAATCGGGTTACCCTCTTTAAATAAAGTATTATTATTATTATTATTATTATTATTATTGCTTACTAGTTTCATGAAATATATGATGATAACGAGCAGTATTCAATCTCAAAAGTCCATAAAACAATACAAAATAGGATAGAGAAAATACAGACTTCCAAAACATGGGAGGTGGGATCAGGTATCATAGAGAAGTGAGCATTCCCTGCTGACCGGTCATATCTGCCATGTGATCGTAGTCATGATCGAGAATAAAGTGAAAAATTCGTCGTCAATTCAGTGTGTAAATAATTGACTAACAACTAATATAATGAAAAAAGTCAGTCAGCATTTGACTCAATGATAAATTGTATTTGTTGACCAGATCATTGTATAAACAAAGAACTAACGAAATCACGACTTTAAACGAGATTGCTGATTTTCTTGTTTCATCAACTTGTTTGTCAATAATATTGTTTTAGAAATTGTAAATAAGTAGAGCATGCTCTTGCGTATCGAATCACTTGAGAGATGCAGGTGATAACGGTATATTGCTGAAGAAGTAAGGAAAGTTGACGGTTGAAAAATTAAAATCCTCGCGTGTATCATACAGCTTAGTTGTTTGAAGGATATGGAGATAACGAACAGTATATTATCTCAAAGTCCAGAAAACAATACAAAACAGGAGCAGAGCAAACATGGACCTCCGAAACGTCAGAGGTGGGATCAGGTGCCATGGGCGGCTGAAAATCCCCTGCTGACCGGTCACACCCGCCGTGTGCTCCTTGTCAAGATCAGGATATAAAGGAAAAATCCGTTTTCAATTCAGTGTATAAATAATTCACTAACAATTGGTTTGAAAAATGTCAGTCAGCATTTGACTCAATGATATTTGCTGTATTTGCTGACGAGGTCTTTGTATCGACCATAGAACTTACGAAATGATGACCTTAAACGAGACTGCTGATATTCTTGTTTCATCAACTTGCTTGTCAATAATTTTCCTAGTTTCAGAAATTGTTCATACGTAGAGCATGCTCTTGCGTATCGAATCAACTGAGATATATATACTCCGTATGCAAGACTTTAGTGATGAAGGTATATTGCTGCATAGGTAAGGGAAGTTGACGATAGAAAAGTTAAAGTCATTACGTTTATCATATAGCTGGTTGTTAGATTACCATTAACGTCTTTTTCAAGTAAAACATCCAAGTATGAAACAGATGTGTCAGACTATGTGGTATCTTTTATCTCAAGCTAACCAGAATATATCGTATATCGACATAGGAAAGGAAATTACCAATGTTAATTGACAATACGTCGTCGATATATCTAAATGTCGAGTTGAAGGTCACAGCAAGTGTTTTCTTCTTTTAACGCATTAGATTTTGCACAAATTCTGCTTCATATGAATATAAAAATAGGTCTGTTATTAACAGAGAGCGCAATTGGTACCCATGGGAATTTCAATAGATTGTTGGAATACCTGGTCTCCAAAAACCACATAGATATTGTTAATCAGAAATTTAAGCATCTCTTTGATGTCAACTTCAGAGTACTTGTATGTGCAATCAGTATGTGTTTTCACAAAATAATTTTGCAAATGACCAATGACCAGGTAAGTAAATTTACGAGTTCCATTTTTATTGAAAAAGCAGCTGTCAATGATATAAAAAAGCCTGGACTTTAATTTATCATGGGTAATGGTTGTGTATAAAGTTGAAAAGTTTTTAAGCTGTTGATTTTGGTAAATTCTTGTTATTTCAAATTGTCTAAAAGTTCTTTAACGCCTTTTTTTCAAGAAAAATATCCAAATATGAAACAAATGTATCAGACTCTCTATAGTATCTTTTATCTCAGGCTCTCAGGCTCACCGAAATATATAGAATGGGAATAATTATGATTGTTAATTGACGATATCTAGATGTCGAGTTGAAGGCCACAGCAAGTGTATTCTTCTTTTCAAGAATAAGACTTAGGACCAATTTTGCCTCATATGAATATAAAAATAGGTTTTCGTATCATGCAAGACTTGTTTATTGGAAAACACCATAACAACCACTTTTTTTTTTACTTTTTACTGATCGGAACTAGCCAATTTTCCAGCCAGCAAACGTTGACCGTGCCTCATATGAACTTCCCAACTCGCCTTTACCATGATTTCTCTCATGTGTCTTCACAAATACCACGTCACCTGCATTCAATTGTGCAACCAGGGTTGCTGTGGAAGTATGGCGATCATTATTTTCCTCGGAGTTAGCAATAGCACTGTTCCAAATGTCTGCGTTGACAACGAGATTTGAATAAATATAGCTGTAGGAATTTGAGTAGATAGTCCATGTTATGGCATAGAGTCCATTGTAGGGAACCGTAAATATCCCAGTATATCTATTGTAAGCATTTGCAATGTTTGTCATCACCATGTCAAAGATAAATGTATGCTGAGGGTCTATATTTTGCCCGCCTTGCGTCATGTAGGCGTAGAATGCACATTGATTAGACATCCGGTTTCCTATATTTCTTTTTGGCAATTCTTGTTGATACATTTCTATAAATACATAACATTAACACTTGTAAAGAATTCTACTTTTGAAACGGAAAAGCTTCAGTATCAGCAAACTTAACTAAAGAATGTGTCGATGCATATACATCATATCATTAAACGCCTTTCAATACTTATCCACATTTTTACCCATACTCGCATTTTACATTCGTTAAATCTAGCAATTAACTTACCAAGAGATCTTTGTGTCACGTTGTTTTGATGTTCTTGTCTTTGCCCGGCCTCTATATTTTCAGCACTAGTTTCGGAGATGTAGGAATCAATCTGTCCATCTTCAAATGTCCCAGTAGATCTGTATTTGGACCAAGCATGACTGTTTTTCTGTTTCACGGTGATCGCATCGCGCAGTGCTTGTAATTCCAAGCTTTGGAGATTAATTGTTTTTTCTTGTCTGTTGGTTTTAAATCGCAAATAGTTCACAGAGTTGCTGAGAACCTGCATCTTCTGACTTAGAGTCTGTAACAAACCTTCTTGTCGATGGATTATTTCCAGCAGCTCGTCAGTGGTTTGTGCATTGTTTTGAATGGTCTGAAACACCAAAATAGAAATGAAAACAAAGAGACAGAAATTTATATTAGTCATTTTTAAAAACCGAAGGAGAAGGAATATCCTCGCAACAGACTTTAAGAATGTCTTTGTCTTAGGTAGGAAACGGAAACTGATAAGAAATGCAATATCTTATGAAATGGTTTACTTTTATCTGCAAAATTTCTGCTGGTCAGTCAGTGTGTGCCCTTTTTCGTTGTCATCGTGACAATTGTGCATATGAAAGTATATATACATATTCTAAAAAATAAAAAGACTTGATGACTTCTTAGACAAATAGCTGGAGTTCCCTTTCGAATATTTTTTATATAAAAATACCAAAATAATCATGAAAGAAAATTTCTCACTATATTTACAATTTTGTTAACATCAAGAATACGTAAGAGTTATTCGATTCCATCTTATTGAATTCAGCTGCAATGTTAAATACTCTACTAAAAAAAAAAAAAAAACAAAGGAAAAGACATGTCTGGTGAGCAATTAACAAATTCTTCTTTCATACATACACATTGAGATAGAAATGCATAAAAAAAGTCTAACAAACTTTTTAGAAGAGAATGGGGGTAATTTAATGGAAATATTTGCAGGATGTAGTCTCGATTTGGGGCAAATGCAAGATAGAGGTAAATAATAGTTTTCAGAAATGGGAATCATTAGATCTATTAAAATATTCTTAAAGTAATAAAAAAAGTTTTGTATCAGGTGTCTATACCTCTTGGTTAATTCGATACGCAAGAGCTTACTCTATGTAAGAAAAATTTCAAAAACAAGGAACATTTTAGACAAACAAGTTGATAAAACAAGAAAATCATGTTCCTTGCCATGATCGGGAAATAACGGAAAAATCCGTCGACAATTCAGTGTATAAATAATGGACTAACAATTAGTATGAAAAACGTCAGTCAGAATTTGACTCAATGATAAATTGCATTTGCTAACAAGGCCATTGTCTCGACCGAAAAATATTACGAAAAAATGACTTTAAACGAGACAGCTGATATTCTTGTTTCATCAACTTATTTGTCAATAATTTACCTCGTTTTAGAAATTGTTCATACGAAGAGCATGCTTTTGTGTATCGAATCAACTGAGATATATAAACTTTGTATGTAGGTGATCAAGTCATCATGTTTATTATAGAGCTTGGTTGTTAGATTACCATTAACGTCGTTTTCAAGTAAGAGATCCAAGCATGAAATAGATGTTTCAGACTCTGTGGTATCTTTTATCTCAAGCATACCAGGATATATCTTAACGACAAAGGAATGGAAATTACCATATGATTGTTAATTGACAATACGTCGTCGATATATTTAAATGTTGAGTTAAATGCCACAGCAAGGGTTTTCTTCTTTTCATGCATAAGATTTTGCACAAATTCTGCTTCATTTGAACACAAAAATAGGTCTGCTTACAACGAGGCGCAATTGGTACCTATGGTAATTCCAATAGATAAAATAGAAATGTAAACATAACGAAGAGTATCCATACTCTTAAGTCATATTACTAGCTCCACAAGTTTCTATCTCCATATATTTCATTCCAACATATGATTTCTCATTTAATGATATTTATGAGAAATAATTGTGATGATTTTGTTTAAATAATACCGGTTATATAACATTAAGTCCAAGCCAAGTCCCTTTGCGTCCTTGCAAAATTCCTTTATTTAGTTTATTTTTCCTTACCCTGTTAACTTATTATGTTCCCCAAACGAAGTTGGGGAACATATTGTTTTTACTCTGTTTCTTATTAAGGTCTTCCGTTTCAGACGGAAGACCTTATAGTGATTCTACTGTTTCTTTTTCTTTTTCTTTTTCCTATTATTATTTTTGTTCCCTTTTTAAAAGCTCGATTTCTCAGAGATGACAGGACGGATTCTCAAGAAATTTTCAGGGATGATAGAGGGTAAAAATATCTTTCAGATGCAGTTTTCAGTTTTTCAAAATTCACTTCCGGTCGTCAGATATATCCGATTTCCGCTTTTTTCAAAAAGATTTTGTCTGAGTCATATCTCAGAAACGGTAAAATATTAAGACACCAAACTTATATGAGTAATAGATCTTGATAAGTAGGC
>PRKT01000027.1:972193-1033981 GCA_003671525.1 Saccostrea glomerata
CTTTCATTTGATACCTATAAAATGGGGCTGACCCCTCAAATTAGGGGTTCAGAGGGGCCAAAAGTCTTTTATCTATAACTCTCTAATGATCAATATTTTGTTATATATTACTGAAGCAAAAGTAGTCATCTTAACACTTTGCAACAATATATGATAAAATTTTGATCATATGTTACGTAATTAGGGGTCAAAAGGGGCCAGAACGTCAAATCTTTGACGCTTTATATCTCAAAAAATTGGGAATATTTTAAATAGCAATATTGAACAAAAGATGGTCAGAATAGTGTTATAAACAATATCCATACTTTGGATTTTTGTAAAAACGACCCAATTAAGGACTTGTAGGGGTGGCCCCATAACATTTCCGTTTAGCATATCTCCACAACGAATAAATATCTTAGGATAAATACGTTTAAAAACGAATAAATACTGAACTAAATATCTTCAAATTCACAAGACCTTTCATTTGATACGACAAAAATGGGGCTAACCCCTCAAATTACGGGCTCAGAAAGGCCAAAACTCTTTAATCTATAACTCTCTAATGATCAATATTTTGTTATACATCACTGAAGCAAAAGTAGTCATCTTAATGATTTGCAACAATATATTATAAAATTTTGGTGATATTTTATGGATATAAGGGTTGCAAGGGGCCAAAATGCTATATTTTTTATGCTTTACGTCTCGAAAAGGGGAAACATTTTTATAAGTCATATTGAACAAAAGATGTTCAGACTATCGTGATAAATATCAGAAACTTTAAATTTTATGAGAAAAACTTAATGTCTTTCTCTTTTAATTTATATCTCAGTCAAAATCACATCTCATCTTATCGAGATATTAAACGGAAGACCTACTCGTTGCTCGCAACGAGATCTCATCTAGTTATTATTATTTTTCTTCTTGGGAAAATTTTGTCCGCGAATGATCTTGTAAAGTACACATCCAAGTAAGGTGAAATGTTTTTAGGGTAAGTAGGCATGTTATGTAGATTTGCGGAACGAAGGTCATTTTGCGTGCACGTGCTTGCAAGAGCGCGCACGTGCAACACGTGAAATGACCAATATACTTGAAATTGCCGTAACTTTTACATTTTTCGATGTAATGCTTTGATATTTAGAATATATAGACATATTATAAATGTAGATAAGATGACATTGACAACATGCCATTTTGCGCGCACGTGCTTGCAAGAGCGTCACGTGCAACACGTGAAATGACAAATATAATGGATATAGCCGTAACTTTTCTATTTTTTGATAAAATCTTTTGAAATTTATAACGTAAGGATATATCAGTAGCGTAGACAAGATGACATGATCAAAATAGCAAGATGTCACGCGCATGCACGTGCGCTTCGCTCTGATTGGCTGAAACTAAGTTCTCAATATCTTTCTTGTTTTTTCTCATAATCCTTTGAAGTTTTGAATGTAGTTAAACATTATGAAGATCTACCGTATGATAAATAAGAATTATCATTAAAGTACGCGCATGCACGTGTGCTGCAATCTGATTGGCTGAAACTTTAAACACCTATAACTTTCTTGGTTCTTATCAAAACGGTATGAAATTTAGAATAGGTATAATGTATTCCCACATTATGATACTATAAAAATTGAATGCAAGGACGTGCATGTACGTGCGCATGCGCAAAATGAATAATATACTTGAAAAATGGTAACATTTATATTTGGATTGATTTCTTCCGATTCTCGGTATATAAAGATATGTAAATCATTTAGCCAACATGCCTTGATCATCTTGCATATGTATGAACGTGCTACGCACGCAAAACGTTAAATGATATATAGTTGGTATCATTCTAACTTTTTCGATTTTAAAATCAAATCCTTCGATACTGAGCAAGTAAAAAATAAAAGAAATTTTACAAAAATAAGGCACCAAAAGGAATGTGGGGAGCGTTTGGGGAACATGTGTAAAGGTCCCCGTTACAATTAACACTAGTTTTAATCTAAACTTTCAGCCTAAATTAAATGACGACACATCCAGCCATTGTCAGTCAAAAGATTAAAAGGGAGGTCAAATAGTGAACTAGGGTTATAGCGATAGCATTCATGGCGGTAACCTAGACTCTCTGGACCTTCCATAATATGTCTGTAATACTGTACAGCATATATACAATACTCTCAGGGGGATATGAACATTTCTTTTCCTAACATTTGCATATATATCTCATGCGCTAAGTAAATATTCTAGCTATAAATAGCCAAGGTGATTTCCGAATCGGGTTGAGCTAGGGGAGAGATGTATTATATTTTTGATCTATAAATTTGTAGACAAATTGTTTCAAACCTTCATGAAAATAGTTGTAAATTATATCTATGGTATGCTTATATAAGTAATATAATTGTTTAATCATATAAATTACATGTAAAAGTAAAAGTATAAATGTTTCTCAATTGTTTCCAGTGTAGTGCTTTTAAGGATATCCGATCCTTTGCCAGGAAGGATAACTCCAAAAATTAATATTTAATTTGAAATGCATCAAAATGAAGCTTAAAAATGAAATTTTTTGATGCAAGAATTTTCATTTTATTCATCTTTATAAGACTCAAGATTTTTTGAAGTCTTAGAAAAGGTCATATAAAAGTTGACATTTGTACCGTATAAAAGGAGAAAAATAATTCAGTTTTAAAGAGATAAGATTTTCTTAAATCCAGCCTTAGTTACCAATGCTTATAAGCATGATATGAAATAAGATGTGGTGTCTTGCAATGATAGCAAAAGCCATTTACACTATGTATTATAGAATACATGATGGATATAGAAGACAAAAAATACCAAATAAATATAAAAATCATGACAATTTATCTGAATGGCTGGATACCTATCGTTTTTTAACCTAAAATATATTTGTTGATCAATTTGCAATTAGAAAATGCATTGCTGAAATTCCAATTCGCTTTTTCTTCAAAAATATTGGAGATTTGACAATTTTCCCTATATAAAATGATTAACTTAAATCTTTAACTTTAAAGAAATACTGTGGATGAATTAACATAATTCTGTGGATTCTGAGATACTTTCATGAGTATTTTTAATTACTTAACTGCTAATTTTATAAACCTGAGGATCAGACTACCTTAAAAAGTTTAAAAGTCTTTAGGAAATAGTAAAGTTATAGATCATGAAAGAAACTTTGAGATTTCTAGATATTTAAGGATTTATTTATACATGTATTGCAAAATATTGACTTTAATGAGACTGTTGATATTCCTGGTCAACAATTTATTTGTCAATACCTTGTCCCGTTTCAAAAATTGTTTTTGTGTAGAAAATGCTCTTGTATATCGAATCAAATGGTAGACAAAAGCCGTGTGCAGCTAATAATGGTCTATTGAAGCATAAAGGAAGGAAGTTCATCAAAGAAAAGTTGAAGTCAGCATGGCTATCAAGAAGCTTTTGCTAAAATTCCATAAACATCTATGGTAGTAAAACATCCAAACAAAAACAAATGTGTAAGCTTCTGTGGTAACTTGTTAGATTTGTTTATTTAAAATATAACTAATTTGGAATCGTTAAAACTTAGATTAAATTAATGAACTGAAAGTCTATGTTCAGCTGGCATTTCAAAAGATGTTTTATTAAATTTAAAATGTTGACGACTTTACGATGAAAAAAGCAGAATACTTAGGATCAAGATGTAGTAAATGAAAGGTAACAACAGATTTCTCAACTTTGACAGAGTAATATTTTAAATGATCCCTTAACTCATTTCATTCTAATTTTTTTCAGCTTAGTTAAATGGTGAAACACCCAGACTTTGTCCGACAAAAGAGAAAAAGGGAGGTCGAATACTGAGCTAGGAATATACCGATAGCAATCATGGCGGTAACCTAGCCTCTCTGGACCTTCCATACTACCTTTGTGTTACTAAACAGGTTATATACAATTCCTTTGGAAGATATGTGTGTTTGCCTTTTTTGACATTTGCATATTTATCCAATGTGCTTAAAATTACTATTCTATAAATAGCCAAGGTGATTTCCAAAGTGGAGTTAAGAGGGAGAAAGAGTGATACTTTATTATGTTTATTACATGCATGTATACGGTATTACCTATTTATCTATCAAGTCTACGGCATGTGAAACGTTGTTATGTTCGTTCTTTTCCATTTGAATTGTATATTTTTTATTTGTAATAAATAATTCTATAATTGTAAAAAAAAATTCCATTCGTATTGTATAATTTTTATTTTATAATTTTCATCAAATTTCTATAATTTCTATTTGTATTCTATTTTTTCCATTTTTATTGTTTTTTAAAAAAGATGATCAGATATTACAGAGCTCGCCTCAAAGAATGTTGTCTTTAAGTAAGGCAAAGTTCCACATTAAACTAAAAATCTAGAAGCGTACATCCCTTGATGCAACATTTCTGTAATTTCGTTCTGATACAGCCTGTAGTCACTATGGAACAATGTTATTCAAAACTTCAAACTAGTTACTCATATGATCATCCAGAAAATGTCATTCAAATCCAGTATCTGCCGTGTGGTTCTCCCTTGATGCAACATCCATGCAAGTCTGGTTCAGGTAGGCCTTATGGTTTTTGTAATAAACCTGCACCCAAAAGTTTAACCTTGTCCATTATCTGGAAAATGTATGCCAGATTCAGCATCTGAGGCAAGTCCATTGGTGTGCATCCCTAGATGTATCAACCATGCAAGTTTGGTTAACATAGGGCTTTAAGATACTTGGAAAAGAAACCTGCACCAAGAACATTTACCTGCTCCCAAAACTTAAACCTGTTCCAAAAAAATAATTTGGTCATTCCTTTGCAGAAATTGCCGCATCTGAAACCTTGAATGATAAAATGAAACACACTCAAAAGCATCCTCCATGCATCTCTGAGGAATGTAGGACAGGACATAGAAGTACTTTTAAAGAAAACTGCACAGAAAAATTTTAACCTGGGATGCCGAGGTAATCAACGCCCCCCCCCCCCCCCCCCCCTTCCCCAATTCCGATAAGGTGAGTTAAAAATCATTTGAATTGTATATATTTTTTTCATTTCCATTCTATATTTTCCATTTAATTTGCATTGTATATAATTTCTTATTTGTATTTTAAAATTTCTTATTAGTATTCGTTACGAAATCGTAAAATACAAATAAGAAATTATACAAACAAGAAATTTTACAATGTGAATAGAAAATATAGAATATACATAAGAATTATACAATGCAAGATATTTTTTACAATATAAAAAGAAAATTATACACGTGGAAAAAATCGAATATTGCCTGTTTTGTGTAGTATAGTGACTTTCAAACATGAAAAGATCTTGATAAAATGGTAAAGAGATCCAAGAGATAGTACATCATAGAAACTTTGCAATTTCCTCCTTTTTGTATTTGAAGGTATTGCAGTAGGAAAGGAGAAATGAACGAAGAAAACTTATGGCTAGACAGGGAATCGAACCCGGGCCCCCTGCAATACTACCGGTAGTCAGGTGCTCTAACAACTGGGCTATCCAGGCCGATTTCCACGGTCTGTAAAGCCCGTACTTCTACATTCCTTAAACAGTCTTCGACCTCTAAGACACAAGTTCTAGGGCCTTAGCTGCCAGGAATTACTAATTTACACATACACTGTAACCTGAACAAGGCCCCCCATGCACACCGGCCACCAAATGTAGTAGGAAAGGAGAAATGCACGAAGAAAACATATGGCTGGACCAGGAATCGAACCCCGGGCTCTTGCATTACTAGTCAGGTGCTCTAACAACTGAGCTATCCAGGCCGATATCCACGGTCCGTAAAGCCCGAACTTCTACAGTATTTTGTTATTTACACTAAATAAGTGCATTTGCAAGTTTGCATGAAACATATGGATATAACGAACAGTATTCAAGATCAAGTCCATAAAACAAAACAAATTAGGAGCAAAGCAAACATGGATCTCCAAAACATCAGAGCTGGTGGGATCAGGGGCCATGGAGGAGTGAGCATCCCCTGCCAACCGGTCACACCTGTCATGTGCTCCTTGTCGTGATCGGGAAATAACGGGAAAATCCCATGTCAATTTAGTGTATAAATAATGGACTAACAATAAGTATGAAAAAACGTTAGTCACCATTTAACTCAATGATAAATTGTATTTGCTGACAAGGTCATTATATCGACCGTAGAACTTACGAAATGATGACTTAATTGACTTGAAACGAGACTGCTGATATTCTTGTTTCCTCAACTTGTATGTCAATAATTTACCTCCTTTTAGAAATTGTTCATACGTAGAGCATGCTCTTGCATATTGAATCAACTGATATATAAACTCTGTATGCAGGTGATGAAGGTATTATATTGCTGCATAAGTAAGGAAAGTTGACAATAGAAAAGTTTAGTCATCATGTTTATCATAGAGCTTGGTTGTTTATCCAGAACACTAAAATCAGAGGTTTATCATAAGCTCAACTATACCGTTTGTTAATATAGGGAAACATATACAGCTAGATCCCCCTCCTCAATCGCCCTAAATTTCCTTCACTTGTGGAATTCTCTATTTCAATTGCAGGGCTTTTTTTGTCGAAGCACACTTCCCCCTCAATTTCATAATCACTAATCCATACTAAGTTGTTGAATAAGACCACACCTAATTTAAAGATTAAATAACTTTATTCCTCCTAGTGGTAAACAAACACATGTATTCAGTTCTAATAAAAGTTACTGTTGTCTTGTTTAGATAGCTGCACTCTTTAGAATGTCAGTGTAGAGCTTGATCTTGGATTTGAGGGACATGTCTATAAACTTATCTCCAATAGTCACAGTCATGCCGCCTACAAGACTTGGGTCAACCTGAAATACAGAACAAAAATATTACTCATGTCCCAGTAACAATAATATCATAACCTATGAAATTTCTTCCCTATCCCTGGAGTTTTCATCTTGTAAAGGCTTTGCAGATATATATACTAAGTGTAGATAAAGAGAAAGATAAGGCAGACAATCCAGTTTTGTACATTCTGAGTGAGAATTAATCATTAGTACCTCAGTCTCTAGGTAGAGTTTCTGTCCCTTCTGTAGAAATCCCTCTAGAATGGTCTGGAGTTGTTTACTGGTGCTGGCATCCAAAGGCTGAAATAAAGGTATCAAATATATAGTCTTCTATTCTGAGACACTGGTATTTCTTACAGAATATTACAAAAAATCCTCACCAAACCTCTAAATTATTTATAAAAATTTCAAAATTCCATGTACATCTGGTGTTAGTTTGATATCCTATAAATCAAATTTTTTTCTACCCTTTTAAATTTCATTTTTAAAGCATATATAGCAGAGACAAACAGAAGACATTGTTTTGTACCTTTATGTCATTTCAACTAAGCTACAGAAAAATAATTAGAGAATCATATCTAGTTTTGAAATTATTTGACAAAGGTTTGAGGAATCACAATACATGAATTTTTTTAAGGACATGAAGCAGACTTTATGTTAATTACCTTAGCCACAGTGACCTTGCAGATGACCTCTCCCCTATGTGCACTCATTAGCTCCATGTAAAGGTTAATCACTTCTGAAAGTTTGCTTAGTCGGCCATTGTCTGCCATTGTATCTGAAAGACATAAAATTCAGCAAAAGATGGGAAAAGTTGTTTCCAAAATCTCAACAACAAAAATACAATTCAGAAGTTATTATAAAATAAAAGAAATTTCTTTTTTCTGAATCTTATAAAAATCTGCCAATAGAAGTCAAACTTACAGATTTGTTTACTGTAGATCACAATTTTGTTGCACAACTTATTTTGTGAGATAATCATTAATTCATTATCAAAAAGACAAAATTTTCATCAATTGTAATTGATGTTTTACGAAAATCTTAAGGATTTCTAATATACACAAGACTTTATTTTTGTGAGCACAGTGTCATGCGTAAATAGGCGAAAATAAAGTTCTCATGAATAAAGTGATTTACAGTAAAACCCCAGTCACATTTCCCAAAACGACCAACGGCCGACGGGTTTTGGAGCAAAAATGGGATTCTTAGGGTGACAGTCGGCAGTTCATCGGCCGTTGTCTTGCCCGATTTTGACCTCTTTTTTTGTCGGCCGACCATTTTTGTGTCCATCGGTCCAAGTTATAATTTTTTCTGCGTCGGTGGCCGATTCTTCTATTGAAGTTATCCGTCGACCAGCCTTCGATCATCGTCCGACCGTCGGGAGTTAGTTTATAAAGACGGTCGTCCGTCGTTCGACAATAACGGTGTTCATTATTTCGGCCGACGTTAAAAATCAAACTGTAGCTCAGAGCTCGATGATCGGGCGACGAATGGCCGACTTGAGAATATTTAACCCATTATGATACATAACACAAACAAAATTTTGATGCATGGATTGATATATATTTTTTGAACGGAAACAACTTAAATAATTATTCCAGAAGATTTAAAGAAATCTTAAATATTCTTTGCTACTTTTATGCAATTCCATACAAAATGTTCACACATTTTCAACATTGAGTCACAAATTTATAGTATTCTGCCATTTTGCCTTGCAAACATTACTTGCGTCAGCTGTCTGGATATAGATCTATGAAAAATATTGCTGATTTTCTAAAGAAAAAAGATCGTTTGTGTTATTTACCCAAGTCATCGGTGTCCCTAGGAAATAATGTGACTGTTCCGTGTCGCCCGATACTGTGTCGGCCGATCATGTTCTTTCAGCCGACAGGACCAGAAAAATTTAGTCGCCCGACCATCGTCTTAAATGTGACCTAGGCATAACTTACCAAACAGATTCTGTGTTACTTTGGAGTACCCATTCTTCTTCACAACAGACTGAAAGGCAGCTGTATATAAAAGAATTACAAGATATAGTAATGCAATCAAGCATACATACATTTTATAAAAATTATCTGATCTTAGAAATTACAGCTCAGTCTAAATAAAACATGATATCACTTAATCATTGGAAAACTTTTTGTGATAGGCTGGATCAAGAGGGGTTAACATGCTAAAATTGGTACACCTATATAGATATGTTAGAATGTATGCTTTTTTACCTTCAAACTATTTTATTGCAATAACATCAGACTTTCAAAATCAGAAGAAATGACGAATAAAATTATAACTTAATTGAAAGAAATTATCTACAATTAATTTATGCAAATAATTTATTACTCTTTTTTCGTCTGGCATTTTCTGTGGGATCAGCAAAAAAGTCCCTGAATTTGGTGTCTTTCTCCCACAGTTGCTACAAAATAAAGAATTTCAAATAAATCTTAGACTAACTGACTTACAGCATTTACTTTATTTGCATTCAAATCATATAGTGCACCCAAACAATACTAGCATTTTTAAGAATGAATATACCTAAAACTCATATCTTAGGAAGCAGAGCTGTTGAAAACATGCCAACAATACTGGCTTATTTTGGTCATGATCGCCATAAATTGGTTCAATATCAGACTGCATGACTGATGTTATGCTGCTGTCTGATAAAAAAGCATAGATGTGCAATCATGTAAAGAAAGCCGTATCTTGTATTAATCTTCCTATACACAATGCAATACTCTGTAATTTGAGGTGAAAGGCACACAAGGATCTACGAGTAAAACTGCCTGGTTCTCTGTCTCATCATAATGAAATAGAGAACCAGGCAAACTGAATCACACTACACATGGTGTCATGACCGATAAAGCTTACATCTGTTTTATTTCAGTATTTTAATAAATATTTCAATTGATATTATTCATGACAGGCTTCATTTCATTCAGAAAGGCAAAGTTTGTTGACATGTCTGTCCAAATGACAAGCTTTTGGAGAAAAATTTACACAGTTCTGAAAAAAGTGGTATCAGCTCCTCACCTTTACAGATTTAAGATCTTTCTCTACAGAGTCTAGTATCGTCTACTCATCTTTACAGATTTGAGATCTTTCTCTATAGAGTCTAGTATCAACTCCTCACCTTTACAGATTTGAGATCTTTCTCTATAGAGTCTAGTATCATCTACTCACCTTTACAGATTTAAGATCTTTCTCTACAGAGTCTAGTATCAACTCCTCACCTTTACAGATTTGAGATCCTTCTCTACAGAGTCTAGTATCAGCTCCTCACCTTTACAGACTTGAGATCTTTCTCTACAGAGTCTAGTATCAACTCCTCACCTTTACAGATTTGAGATCTTTCTCTACAGAGTCAAGTATCAGCTCCTCACCTTTACAGATTTAAGATCTTTCTCTACAGAGTCTAGTATCAGCTCCTCACCTTAACAGACTTGAGATCTTTCTCTACAGAGTCTAGTATCAGCTCCTCACCTTTACAGATTTAAGATCTTTCTCTACAGAGTCTAGTATCAACTCCTCACCTTTACAGATTTAAGATCTTTCTCTACAGAGTCTAGTATCAACTCCTCACCTTTACAGATTTGAGATCTTTCTCTATAGAGTCTAGTATCATCTACTCACCTTTACAGATTTAAGATCTTTCTCTACAGAGTCTAGTATCAGCTCCTCACCTTTACAGATTTAAGATCTTTCTCTACAGAGTCTAGTATCAGCTCCTCACCTTTACAGACTTGAGATCTTTCTCTACAGAGTCTAGTATCATCTACTCACCTTTACAGATTTAAGATCTTTCTCTACAGAGTCTAGTATCAGCTCCTCACCCTTACAGATTTGAGATCCTTCTCTACAGAGTCTAGTATCAGCTCCTCACCTTTACAGATTTGAGATCTTTCTCTACAGAGTCTAGTATCAGCTCCTCACCTTTACAGATTTGAGATCTTTCTCTACAGAGTCTGGTGCCTTCATCTACTCACCTTTACAGATTTGAGATCTTTCTCTACAGAGTCTAGTGCCTTTTCCTTACTGGCAGCAGAGTACAGAGCTGAGGCATAGCTTCCACCCAGTCCATACACCTGAACGGGAGTCTGTTAAATGGAGAATTATCATAATCAGATATCTCAATCAATTAAGACTGTAGTCCACTAGCTTATTTAATGTTTCATTTCTGAAAAAAATTTAAGATGTAAAAAAAAATATTCATTCTCATTTTAGGTCTAGGGAGACACAGCACAGAATTTATACGATATTTTCACAAGGACCTTAGGAACTGGAAAAGTAAATCTTCTGTGTGAGGGTGATAGGTTAACACTGTTTCATGATATCAGATAAGACAAAATCTAATCTGTATAACTGACAACTTTTCAGATGAGGTGAAACACAATGATAGCAGCAAAAAAAATAAATAATCTAGCAAGAGAATGTCTTCTTGACAGAGTGCTGCACAAATATGTTGTTCATTATTGATAAATTTCAAAAAATGACAGTCACTTATTTTCAGAACAAAATGCTGCAAATTGAAAGCTTTGAAAAAAATTATGTTACACTGAATACACTCATAACTCCGCCATGGCCGGTCCCAAGCCCGGATGAGAAAGGAGGAGGGTTGGGCGTGGGGCCAGCAACCCCACCCCGTAAAAACTTTACCGCTACAGAAACGACAACAAGGAAATATAATTCAACTGGCCAATGGAGCGAAGCAGACCAAGCAACTGGACTTATGAAGGCTGGGGATCAAATCCGAGAGGACGTCTCTAGCCAGACTGCGGAGCTCCTGACGCCCAAACGATGCATGAGAGTTGGTTTTTGGAACGTGAGGACTCTGTTTCAAGCAGGAAGATTAGCACAAGCAGTACATGAGATGAACAGCTATGACCTCTGCATGCTGGGAGTTTCAGAAGCAAGATGGACAGGGACAGGAAAGCAGCGAATGAGCTCAGGCGAAACCATCATCTGGTCAGGCAGACAGGATGGAAACCACCAGGAAGGTGTTGCCCTCATCATCAGTAAGAAGCACACCAACAGCCTGTTACAATGGAAGCCAATTAATGAACGACTGCTCTATGTAAGAATGGACTCCAAGTACACCAAGCTGTCAGTCATCGTTGCATATGCACCAACGGAAGTAGCAGACGAGGAAGACAAGGAGGAGTTCTACAGTGCTTTACAGACTGCAGTGGAGGACATCCCAAGACATGATGTTCTTCTGTTGTTGGGAGACTTCAATGCGCAGGTTGGCAGTAACAACGAGAACAGGGAGAGAATCATGGGACAACATGGTACAGGACAGTTAAATGACAACGGTGAGAGACTAATTGGGTTTTGTGAAGAGAACACCCTCGTCTTAGGCGGTACTCTTTTTGCACACAAGACCATCCATAAGCTCACTTGGACATCACCAGACGGGAGAACGCAGAACCAGATCGACCACATTGTGATAAACAGCAAGTGGAAGCGCTCCCTTCAGGATGTAAGAGTTATGCGAAATGCAGATGTTGGTAGTGACCACAACCTACTCGTGGCAAAGCTGACACTTAAGCTGAGGAAGACCAAGATTGGCAGCAGCAGGAACCGGCGTTTTGATGTTGGCATGCTGACAGACCCAGCGCTTAAGCAGCAGTACAACTTGGCACTAAAGAATCGTTTCAGTATCCTCAAAGACAAAACAGCACTCACCATCGATAGTTTCAACAACGCAGTAACAGAAGCTGCAAAAGAGACCATTGGATACAGAAAGAGCAAAAAGAAAGAATGGATGTCCACAGACACATGGAAAGCCATTGAGGAGAGAAAACAGTTGAAGAAGAGAGTCCTGGACACCAAGTCCCCAAGATTGAAAGAGAGAGCAGAAATGCAGTACAGAGAGAAAGACAGACAAGTCAAGATCTCGGCAAGAAGAGACAAGCGGCAGTACACAGAAAAACTAGCAGATGAAGCGGAAGCAGCCGCTGAAAGGAAGGACATGAAGACTGTCTACATGATTACTAAGAAACTAAGAGGAGACAGAGGACAGAATCAGGACCTCCCACTGAAGGCAAGCGATGGCACACTAATCACTGAAGAGCAAGCCAAGCTAGCGAGATGGAGGGATCATTTCCAGCAGACCCTGAATCAGCCTGACCCACCAGCTCTTGCAGAAATCAGCGAGGCAGAAGAGGACCTGGACATCAATCTGGGACCCATCTCACTACAGGAGGTGAAGGACGCCATCTGCAAGTTGAAGAATGGCAAGGCACCAGGAGAGGATGGAGTCTGCGCTGAGATGTTGAAGGCAGAGGAACAGGACACCCCACGACTTCTTCAAAGTATTCTCCAAGACATCTGGGACAACGAGGAAATTCCAGACAACTGGAGAAAAGGAGTCATTGTAAAACTCCCAAAGAAAGGGGACCTGTCAGACTGCAACAATTGGAGAGGAATCACTTTGCTGTCCCTCACGAGCAAGATCTTTAGCCGCATCATCCTCCAGCGCACCACCACAGCAGTGGACACCATCCTACGACAGGAGCAGGCTGGATTTAGAAAAGGACGATCTTGCATTGACCACATCTTCGTTCTCCGCCAGATACTTGAGCAGTCGCACGAGTGGAACAGCCCACTTTACCTGGTGTTTGTTGACTTTGAGAAGGCCTTTGATAGCCTTCACAGAGCATCCCTCTGGAGGATCCTACGACACTATGGCATCCCGCAGAAACTGGTGAACATCATCCAGTCCCTCTACGAAAACATCGAGTGCCAAGTAATACATGACAACAAACTGACAGAACCCTTCGGAGTGGATACTGGCGTGAAGCAAGGCTGCATACTGTCTCCAATGCTCTTCTCCCTTGCAGTGGATTGGCTCATGCGCAACGTCACCGAAGGAAGACGGCAGGGCATTCAGTGGACTCTGACCACAGTCCTAGAGGACCTGGACTATGCTGATGACCTGGGGCTTCTATCTAGTAGACATCAGGACATACAGCAAAAGACGGAGACCCTCAGCGAAATAGCCAACACCATAGGACTCAGAGTTAACACCAAGAAAACGCAGGTCATGAGGAAAAATGCCAGAAACACAGACCCAATCACAGTCAACGGGAGGCAGCTGGAGAACGTAGAGGAATTCACCTACTTGGGCAGCAAAATGACAACAGACGGTGATTGCGAGCAAGAGATTAAGACCAGACTCAGCAAAGCCAACCAAGCTTTTGCCATGCTCAAACCCGTTTGGAAATCTACAAGCCTCAGCATCCAGACAAAAATCAGATTATTCCGGAGCAATGTCCTCAGTGTGCTGCTATATGGATCTGAGTGCTGGAAGACCACTGTCACCATTGAGAAGAAACTTGAAGTGTTCCAGACCAAGTGCCTACGTCGCATCATGAAGATCTTCTGGCCCAACACTATTTCCAATGAAAATCTCCGAAACATGGCAAATATGGAGACTCTGGCAGAGATGATCCAAAGGCGACGCTGGAGATGGTTGGGACATGTCTGCCGCATGCCTACCAGCTCCATTACCAGGACAGCTCTTGGCTGGACACCACAGGGGAAGAGGAACAGAGGGCGCCCAAAGGAGACTTGGCGGCGCACCATTGAGAGAGACCTGAGGAACAGAGGACTCACCCTGCAGACAGCCCCCAGAGCAGCAGCCGACAGAGCCAATTGGAGAGCCCTTGCTGTCGCCTCAAGTGCCAGACGGCGCAGAGAGGACTGAGTGAGTGAGTGAATACACTCATTCTCCCCAATGAGAAGTTCAAATGTTGGCATGTATGAATTCATTCAAGCCCTAAGTTTCTGATAAGACCCCATAAAGAAATTACACATTGCTTACCTGAACGAGTTTATTACATCTTACTGAAGTACTAAAACTTCTTGCCTGTAAAAAAAAAATTGCAGTGCTTTACAATTTCAGCTGTGCTATCACATATAAAAGGCATGAGCTTTTTTTATCATTCAGCTGAGAAAATTCGAGCTATATAGATAATTGAAGTTCTCGTGCCAATAAAGTATTCCTTTAACAACCCAAATAGTCTAATAAAGAGAAGAATAAATATTTTTAATTTTAACAGTTAGAAATGATAGCCACTTTTAATGTAGTTTATTGTTTTATAAAATCTAACCGGTTTACATGAGTAAAGGTCAAATAAAAGAATACAGGTAAAACTGTTCTTAGTACAATAAATATTTGCAAAATTAAGTAAACAAAATAAGATGCAGTTAAAACAAAGTGTCAATTTACAATTTCAAGAAAATTACAGAGAGTTTAATATTAAAAAAGTTCTTACCAACAGACCTAGTCCCGAAGTGGCCATTTTTGACCGCTGTTGTAAGGTCACTTGAACGCTTTCCTGTAGTTGGTTGTTTTTGTCAAATCGTACTTTTATGCACTTCATATGACGCGTCGTATTCTTGTTTAGATGAAATATCTTCATAGTTTCTTCAAACAAACTTTTTTTTATGACAGAATTAATGCTTTAAAATTATCTGACATAAAGAATTGTGCTATTTTCCACTCTAATATACCCGAATAATTTAGAAAACGATTCACTGAATCAAGCGCAAATTTGACACTGAGTAAATTGAAAGTCAAGGGAAAACTAGCACACATTGTAAAGTTTAGACTGAATTAGAGGAGGAAAATGCCATCCTATGAGATGTCTATTATAACAAAAGCACTTGCTAAGGTATTTATCTTTTCCTGTGTTATGTGAAAATGCAGTGAAGAAAAAAAAACCAAAAATCAGAGAAAATATAGTAATAACCAAGCTGAGAGTAGTCTCGTTCAACCAGACCCTCGGCTGTCTCCGTAAATCTCCGACCAGCCAGAGTGCTGGTCAGAGTTCATGGAGACAGCCGAGCGTCTGGTTGAACGAGACTACGCTGAGAGTAGCTGAGTAGATGCTGGTTATCAGGAAAATGACTGACATCTCTTTCTTTTTCTGAATACACTTGACTTGTATCACAGGGGCATCTTACCCACTCTGTTCTCTACTTCATATATAAAAATACACAAGGGAAGAATCGAAAGTAGCACACGATTTTTAAAAAAAGTCAAAAAACAACTTACTTGAGAAAAGTTACACAAATCCTGAAAGGAACTAGCGCAAATAATGTCCTAGTACTTATCCAGGCTAAAATATTCCAGATATATCCATCGAAAATAGCTTTTATCCAACTAAAACCCCAGCTTTCTGCACAGTGTGAAACTCTTCGCCCAAGAAAAGATAACTCACCCGGATGACAATAGGGTAGTACCTGAGGCCTTCCGAGTGCCATTGGAAGACTTCGGGTACTAACATATTGTCATCCGGGTGAGTTATCTTTTCTTGGGCGAAGAGTTTCACACTGTGCAGAAAGCTGGGGTTTTAGTTGGATAAAAGCTATTTTCGATGGATATATCTGGAATATTTTAGCCTGGATAAGTACTAGGACATTATTTGCGCTAGTTCCTTTCAGGATTTGTGTAACTTTTCTCAAGTAAGTTGTTTTTTGACTTTTTTTAAAAACCGTGTGCTACTTTCGATTCTTCCCTTGTGTATTTTTATATATGAAGTAGAGAACAGAGTGGGTAAGATGCCCCTGTGCTTGTATGTTTCCTGTTATCAAACTGCATTTTTCATGGCTGCATTTGAATAACAAACTAAATATGTTTTACGGTGTGACCATTGGGGCGAGCGCAGTTGTACCTTCAAAAATACACCCGAAACGTTGATCTGCAGCTTCAAACGTCAAGTCGATACATCTAGAATGTGCCGTCACGCGAGATCTTTTTATTTTTGTTTCTTTTAAAGATTTCTACAAAATGAAAGCCTTTATGCTTTACATTATTATTTATTTATATATCTGGCAAAGGGTATTGGGTAGCAAAGGAATTCTGGGAAGGTTTAAATTATTGACAAGCAAGTTGATGAAACAAGAATATCAACAGTCTCATTTAAAGTCATCATTTTCTTTAGTTCTATGGTTGAATGATACAATGACCTTGTCAGCAAATACAATTTATCATTGTATCAAATGGTGACTATGTTTTTCATACCAATTGTTAGTCCATTATTGATACACTGAATCAGATTTTATCGGTCAAAATGTCCGATGGGTTTTTTTACAGACTGTGTAACAATTATACATAATTTTAACAAAATCATTTAATTCAATTGTCCTGACAATAAACAAATGCAAAACTAAAAAAAAAGTTTTAAAAAAACGTCATGGGTGCGTCATATTATTCTTGTGCATTCTTGTTTAAATAAAATGTAGACGGTGATTGACTACTATAAAAAAGCTACATATTAAAATAATAATCTCCACATGGGTGGAAAAACAGTTAAAACACTGTCAAACAAATATTTTTCCCTCTTTATAAATATGTGCACTCTGTAGTTCTGACAGTAAAAAATGTTACAATCTACTTTCGTTTTGCAGGACGAATTTGCAGAGTTGCAAGAGTTGCCTGCTATTTCTGCTTGATTACAGACAATTTGTTACCATTTATTATTTTCTCTATAATAATGAATTACCATGATTAATATTATACCAACTTTTGTTTTTTTGTATTTGATAGCATTTAAAATACATGCGCGTTTTTCCCTTTTCTAAAAATAGCGGACTGACTTTAATACGAATAAAACGACAACAAATTCACTTAAAATCATCATTTTCATGATAAATTTGCATATTTTTATATCATTAGTGCATATTTTTAACTGTGTGGAGGTTGTATAATACGTTTTAACTAGTCAGAAATATCTGACATTTTCCAGGCTTTTTTATTTTTCCTGGCACATAAATTAATGCACTGTTCACACGACGAGTTTAATTCGCAGTAAATTAATGCGAAGTAAACTAATGCGAATCAAAATAATGTGAATTGAATTGCGTTCACACGACAGCTAATGCGAAGTAAACTAATGCGAATAAAAATTCTATTTCTACGGCCAGGCGTCAGTAAGGCTATTATGACGTCATTTGCAAATCACGTCAACTTATGCAGGAGCAGATGCATTTGATATAATGTTACAGTGTCTGTACACAGATTTAAGTGATTAACACAATTTTCCTTAGTTGTTCACTCAAAAATAGCACAAATACTTCAAGATGACCACGGACATGTTGCATTTGACCTAATTTTGCCATTAGCATGCCTCAAAATTTAATTCGAATTAGCTTCGCTTAGCGTTCACACGGAGCTAATGCGAAGTAATTTAAATCGCAGTAAACTAATTCGAATTAAACTAATTCGCATTAAATTCTCCGTCAGAACGCTAAGTGAAGCTAATTCGCAGTAACGTTACGTTTAATTCGAATTAATCTCTCCGTGTGAACAGGCTAAGTGAAGCTAATTCGCAGTAACGTTACGTTTAATTCGAATTAATCTCTCCGTGTGAACAGCTAGGGCATCAAATACCAAAATCCTTTTTAAAAAGCCTGGAAAATGACAGATACTTGGACTAATTCCAAACACTCAACCAAAAGTTGTCATGTTGCAGATTTTATTTACAAAAATAATCTGTCAGAAAGGACATAATAATTTAATACGATGAATTAAGCGTTGGTCATCACACACCGTCGGCGACGTCAAATCCCGCATACACAGGCCTAATAGAAAATATTTTAATAAATCTATAAAAAAAAATCTGCATTTAACATCTTTTCATTTACACATATTATTTATTATATCAACACAATTTCCAATCCTATAATATGTTAAATTTACATACAAAAATTAATGTCCGATAAATTTTACAACTGTCTGGTGAATTTTGAATACTTACAGGACAATTGTCCGACATATTTTTGACTAGTTTCGGGAACTCTGCTGAATTGACGACAGATTTTTCCATTATTTCACAATCATGACAATGAGCACACGGCAGGTGTGACTGGTTAGCAGGGGATGCTCACTCCTCCCTGGCACCTGATCCCACCTCTGATGTTTCTGAAGTCTGTGTTTGCTCTGCTCTTGTTTTGGATTGTTTTATGGACTATGAGACTGAATACTGTGCGTTATCTCCATATCCTTCTTTCACAGAAAATTTTGCTTGACGTTACCGTCGTATTTACAGATTTAACTCGGAATTTCCTCTGTTCTTACACGTTAGTCTATTGAGCTCACTACACGAGCGTGGCTTTGTGACTCTTGCTGCGCTCGCCATTAAAAGACCATGCAATTCTCAGAAGATATGAAAGCTATAAAATCATGTTTTTGAATCATTATATTTCTGTTATGTAAAGTGGATATCAAGTCAACTCATAATCTGATTCACTTGTTACCAAGTCTTCTCCATCCCATCAGTCAACTTGTTACTTTGTTACTTTTGTTGAGTTTAAAAAATTTTTTACTGACGTCACTTCGGAATCTCAGACCTGTACCAAACAATGCAATTCAGGAAATCTTGCCCAAACTTTGACCAATCATTTTGATCAAAATGGATTAAATTGAAAGCTCTGCCTAATAAACCTTTTTTTGTTTGTTTTGGACATGATCTTTTCACTCCCTATCATTAAAGACTCATTTCTAAATACCTTTAAAGGTTTAAATCTAACCACAAACTTAACTTTTTAATTTAATTTATTTTTCTTGTTTGTAAATCCAAGTTCTTAATTACACTATCATTTTGACAAGTTTGACTCAGAGTTTTTTGATGTGTTGTTTTAATTAAAGCTTGATATCGAAGTGAAAGTAGTTAAATTGTTATTATAGACAGAAACAGTGCAGGTGCTGAAGCGTGTGTGTCAAACAGTGTGGAATGGTGAAGGGGTCATAAAGAGTGTAGAACATTTAGGACTGAAGGACACACCATACATAATGTCCAGCCCTGATGGCCAGAAGTGGACGAAAGCAAGGTAAATCATTCACAATATTCATCTTGTGCACTCTGACATATTAAAAAGGAATAGACTAAATCGTTCTTGTCTATTTCAAGAAATTTAGTAAATTAGTATACATTGATAATTTTAAACTATGCACAGATGCAACAATGGTATTCAGTGTTGCAAATTTTTACATCAAGAGGGACATTATAGGCTCCAAAGAATATGATATTATAAATTTGTGGCATTCAGATGGGTTCAACCACCAGTGACCAAATAGCTCAGTCAGTAGAGTTTGGGTTAGAATTCTGGTCTTCATGGTCCATTGCATTTTTCTCCTTATTGTAAAGTTTAATGACTTTAATCACTTTAAGTACTGTACAGTAGTAACACAATATGGTTTTATTCTTTTTTAAAGCATTTGGATAACACCTTGGGAAGGAGTTCAAATAAAAATATTTTACTGCACTTTCTTCTGTTACAGGTATATGTTAATGGATGTGGATATGTCTATTCCAAACTCCAGGACAGTATTGTCAGATGTGAGAAAAGACTTTGATGTGATTCGTTCAAACATTGTCAGAAAAGACCTTCAATTTATAAGGCCTTGTGCCTCAGGAAAACAATGTGAATTCGGTGAGATGTTCATTGATGAAACAAAGAGGAAAAACTGGAGAAGAAACAAACTAAAGAAAACTTATATGCGTACACAATACAGAGAAAAATAAATGGTAACAGAATTTCTGTCAGTGTTTAATTTATGCTTTAAACTTTATTGAACTCAAACAAGGTGACAGACAGGATGCCATGGGCCACAATGAATCTGTATATGTACAGTCATATAGCACAGGCACACGACCTTATTAATTTTTCTTATATGAAAAATAACCCCATAATAATTATATACTTTTGGATGTTAAGTCCCATTTTTAAAAGTTTATATTATGTCTATCTTTGCAAAAAACAAGGGGGTCCTTCCGAATTCCTCCACCCTCGTTTTTTTGTATGATTTTTTTTCTCAATTTCATTTGGCAGAGTAATATTGAATTACTTAAGCCTTTCCATCCTTCTTTATGGTCAATGGATAAAACAAAGTCAAAATTGTTGTTATATTTTGAACATAACAATTTGCGGACGTTTAAAGTTTGTCTCCCCAACTGCTGAAGGTCTACAAGAAAAACTCGATATACTAAGTAAATACTGTAAGGACCATGAGGACTGGTGTCTCAAAGTTAATACAAAGAAAACAAAAATTATAGTCTTCAATTCATCTGGCAAACACATTAAAATTCCCTTCCATCTGGATAACAACAATATTGAATGTGTTAAACAATACAAGTATCTGGGTCTGACTGTTAATGCATCTGGAACACTAAGTAATGCTAAAAATGATTGTTGTAACAAATCCAAAAAAGCCTATTTCAAACTTCAAAAAGACTTTCTCACATTTAATCCATCAATTAGAACTGCTTTAAATGTATTTGACCACACTATTAAACCCATTATCCTGTATGGTTCGGAGTTATGGTTTTTTTTTGACCCAACAACCTCTAAATTTAAGAGAAATCCAAATATAACACTAGACAAAATATACCAAAGCTTAGAAGGCGAAATTTTAAATCTTAAATTTTACAAACATTTACTAATGGTTCATGGTAAAAGCAGCAATTTTGCTGTAAGATCTGAGCTAGGACGTTTGAATTTACATTTTGATGTCATTAAAAATATGTTGTTATACTGGCATAGATTAGAGAATCTAGATGGTGAATTTCCCTTGCTTAGTGAGGCTTTTAACTGCTCTAAAACACTACACCAAAATGGTTTTACTTCATGGTATTCTTGTGTTAACTTCTTACTTAACCATATTGATATTAAAATTAGTGATTTCCTAGGTATGTCAACCCCACAATTTAAAATCAATTTGAAAAGAATATTACTGAATTTCTATAAATTAAAATGGGAAAAAGACAGGAATTTACATAAAGATGGCAAATTGTCTACCTTTACCAGCATAAAGACTAAATTTTGTTTTGAACCTTATCTAGATATTCTTACAAACAATCAACATAGATCAGTTTTAACAAAGTTAAGAATATCGGCTCACAGGCTTAAAATTGAAATTGGACGTTACCAAAAAATACCTAGAGAGGAACGAATTTGTTCACTTTGTCATCACAACGAGATTCAGGATGAAATTCATTTTCTCCTTGTATGTCCTCATCTTAATGTACAAAGACTTGAACTCATAAATATTTGTAAAATTAAATGTAAAAATTTTCAGTCTCTATCTTATGATAATCAATTTTATTGGCTCATGACTAATGAAGACCCAGACATCCTTAGATCACTTGCTGGATTCCTTAGTAATTTACCTTAATTGAAGATATTGTGATAAGCATAAAAAAATTATATACCTCTTTCCCAGTTTCTTGCCTTTAACTATATATATATATGTATAAATTATATATTTGTATGTAACTTACAATACAATACATGTATGTATATTCAGTATATCTCTTATATACTTTTTTTGTATTTGTTTTTTTTTTTTTAAGCAATTGCTCTTTATTTGTAATATCATCATCATGCTTGTTCTATCATTTGGATCCTCCTCCTTCTATTTGTAAATCTTTTTGCTCCTCCGGGGGCCCAAATTGGATTAATAAAATCTTGTATCTTGTATCTTGTATTGTAACATGAAAAAGTCATCTGGGTATTGTGGGTCCTGCTAGGATCTGCATATTTTGTACATAAAAATTGACTTCATGAAAGGACTATGAACTACAGGCATAAGAATGGTTCCCATTTATTTACAAGAATGCTAGCTGCTTTTCTTTAACAAAATCTCAAACAAAAATTTCCCAGACGGGGAATCGAACCCCGGCCGCCGCGGTGAGAGCGCGGAATCCTAACCACTAGACTACCTGGGAAGTTATGAACTATGAGCCGAGATTCGAAAGTCTCAAAGAGATCCCACATCTGGAACGGAGCCAGCTAATCCGCTTATCGTTCAATCAACAGATGACTCACGCTATATGCGAAATACCCACATGACGTTTGTGGAAGCTCTGTATAATTTTTCTATTGCCGGTATGAATTAATTTAATTAATGATAAAACATATTTGAACAAATTCATTTAGTTGTAATTTTCTTTTAACTTTTTCGTTTGGTAAATAACTATTTTCTTACTTTTCTGTAATTCTTATTTTACTTATATTGCAAAATAATTTTATCATTTTATGCTGAATTCACCAAATGAACGTAAAATTTAAGTATTACTCATATTTTTTTATACTGCTGAAAGGTTTAGAAAACCACACCATCATTTAAATTTAATCCATGTATACAAAGGTTTTAAAAACACAACTCAATAAAAAATTACAAACAAATTAAGTTGAATATCCCCGTCTATTTTCAGTTTTTGAAGTACGTGCTAAAAATATAATTAAATTTTATGAAATATTGTTTAAAACAAAAAATTAAACATTTGATTTTAATCTCGACTGATATTTTCCATACATTCACTTAAAGGCGTCACTCTGAAATTGATGGAATTTTACATCTTTATTTAGAAAATGATATGTGATACTTGACAAAATAATACAAAATAATGCCCTTATAATATTTTTGAATGTTTCCAAAATCACTCAAGTACGTAAACTTGGTCCCCCACGTGAATTTCCCCTCCGGACTCTACAGCGGCATATACACCAAAACTGGTTGGGACCCCGCCCACTTCCTCTTTATACCTGAAAAATATCGGAGTGGAATGATTTAAACAAAGATAGGTTTTTTTATAAATAAAATAAGGATATCAGAATATAATCATTGGCCGGGTTTTTGATGACTAACGTTTTAAGAGTTTTCAGTGGCTCGTTTCTCTGGCTTCTCTCTGCAGTTACTGGGTCTATGGTTGTTACCATACACCTAAAGCGAGAAACGGTCGGTTAAAATCTCAATCGCAAAATAATATGGACGTCTCTTACGTCTGTCAGCTAGGAACTATCAAGTTTAAACAATATACAATCTAGAAATGGAGCTCACGTTTCTAAAATAAAAACCTATAAAGTCAAGGGTCTATGTTCATATAAATGTACAAGCTAGTATATATCATGTACATGTGCGTCTATGCTAGAACTAATTATCTTACCTTTTACAAGGTTCCTGACAGCGAAATATTGTGTCCTCTCCAATGCGTATCTGAGACCAAGTGTCCTGTAAATTTAGTTTTTAAAAAAATTGTATTATAAAGTATCCAGCAGAGTATTGTAGAAAATAACAGATTGTCACCTCTTCAAAGGGCCTCAGACCATCAATAACGATATTAGGTCTGAAGTTGTCCATCTTCACTGGCTCCGTGGTACGCCTGGAGATTTCTTCTAAGGTCCTTTCGTTCCCCAGTAAATAGGAGGAGACACAGGAAAACGATATCTACATAAAGAATTAAGGGTGTTTAAAGAAATATCTTATAGGAGTAAGTCAAAGAAACTACTACCTTTCTCTTGATTGTCTTCCTAATTGTTGGATACAATCTATCAATTGCAAGGTAAGATTTAAAATGTTTGTGCGTATACATGTATGTACTTTGAACTCAAATTGTAACAACCACCATGCTAACATACTTTATCCTCCTGTGAGATTTGGATATTGCCCTGTCGACGATTATTCTCCGTTTCTATAGTTAATCTGTTGTTATTTTCCAAGAAATACACAAGTCTCAGATTGTCGTTCCCGAGGTATTTGCCGATCCATCCACTAGCTTTGTCACCAAAGTCTCGAACTAGGAGCTTACATGCATGTATCCTAAAAATATACACATATATTGAAAGATCCTTCTACAAATTGTACGTAAAAGCCTCTAAAAGATTTATAAGCATGAATCATTTCCATTTTCTTCGTAATAAAAAAAAATATAAAAGCTGCATGTACCACATTTTGTAAACCTTTTCTTAAAATATAAAAAAGTAATTTTATGTTCTTTAGTAACCGAAAGACAAAAACGTATTCTTCCTTTTATGAAATAAAAAAAAGTTCTGGCGCCTTGAAATAAACATTGTTTTAATTCAACGAGGTTTTTAAGGATATTTTGGGAATTAAGAATGGAATTTACTCGCAGAGGAACTTTGTACAGTTTCTGTCTGGGCTGTGCGGGAGAATCAGAGATTCCATTCCTGGGGCATCCAAGACAACTGAGTCTCCCTCCACTGTAATGTTTATAAAGGTCATCTTTGGAAAATGCCTCATATACTGTCCGATTCCTGTCTGTCGATCTACAACCATAATGCACCTGGGAAATATGTACAATATTTATTGCACCGGAATTCATTATCATTTAAACAATGTGTTTAAAATGGACTTGTCGCTTGACAAAGGAATTCGCGTGTTTTCGTATCCATAAATAATACTGTAACATGTTAATATGTAAATAAAGATATACTAGTACAATGTTTACACGTACTCGTAAGACGTATCCTTGAAATTTTGAGGCTTAAACATTTTTTGTATTAATGAAACTACATGAATTGTATCAATTAAATTATAAAATAGCTCATAGCAGAGTGAAATTACCTCCCCTTGTAGAAAATAAATACCTGTCCATTACCCCGCTAACTTCCAGTCCTCGTGGTCCACATTTCGCCTTCTTGACACGTGTGGCGTGACATCCTTTTACTGGGTACAGATTTAAACAGGACACGGTGCCAAAATACTGAAACTGCTGCTTGATTTTTCGCCTGATCCAGGATGCTGCCAAATATTTCCAAGAACTGACCGCCACGAGAGCTAAGAATGTCTCCATTTACACCGGTATTGTGTTCATATGGATGTAGGTCAAACCAACCGACAGGAATGATAAGCATCAGGCAGGTTTTGTGTACGGAAACACTTTTAAATTTTAGAGCTTTATTCAGTCAGTGTGTATTTACAGATAAACCATCTTAATATTCATTCTCTCACAACTCGCAATTCATATCTCCGGTGTCGTTCGCAATGAGCTGGACATAATCCCTTTTACTTATTTTTTTAATGTCTCCGATTTATGTGACGTGTTAATTTACTTTAAACTCTAAAGTAAAAACTAATATTAATATTGCTGTTTTGTAACATTTACTTATATTTTGTAATTGTGACAGGTGTAACATTCGTTGTAAGACTCGATCTAAAGAATTTCATGTATATAACTCTACACTGAGTATTCTTTTGTGATATTTCACTTGTTAGTTTCTTTTGTAAATGTAATTGGAAAGACAATCAACTTATTATTGTAGTATATGTGATGTTGTTCTATAATGTTTCATTTTTCTGTATGTTCATCTGTTCTTTAAAAAGCTAATAATAATAATAATAATAACGTAGTTTAAATTTGTAATGAAATTTTAGAAGTCCTACCACTTAAATATCAATGTTGTAATGACGTACAAGTTTTTTAAAGGGTCATGACATTTTTGAGAGGAAATAAATTGATTTAATTCTACAAGTGGTAATCCAACTTAAACTCATAGTCCCCTTTCTCATTAAGGAAGAAATTCTTCAAATCACATGTCGATTTTGAATATTTTTAAGATCCCAAAGAACCAAAATGAATTTGAGTTACCATATTGGATTTCGAGACTTCATAAAAATCCTTACAAACAAAGATACAAAGCGGGTCCCGGTAAATGTCCAACCAAGCCTATGCCTCTTTCTTTACTACTCCGTTAGATATTAACAGTTGTGAAGGAGAGACTTCAAACTTCAAGAGTACTGTACAGCAATATATTCAACAAGTGGTGTATATCATATGTGGATACTTAAAAATTCCAAGGAACTTTTGGACAATTTGAAATCACAAGATTTTACCAAAACCAGCAGCTGAAAAACTTACGAATTTTTTCAGTACACAATCATTCCACACGATAAATTAATGTCTAGGCTTTTAAATATAATTTACATTTGCTTTTTTCAATAATAAAAAAAAAACTAGAAAATTTACTCACTTTGTCAATGGTCATCTGCAAAACTATTTTTTTTTAAATCTGATTGTACACACAAGTTCTCTGAAGTTGACATAAAAAGATGCTTGAGTTTCTAATTGACGATATCTATGTAGTTTTTGAAGACCGGGTCTTTGAACATTCTATTGGAATTCCCATGGCTACCAATTGCGCCCCGTTATTAGCGGATCTATTTTTGTATTCATATAAAGCAGATATTATCAAAATCCAATTCAATGACTAAAGTATATTTTAAACTTAAATTGTCCAAAATCTTATATGTGAAAAGAAGAAAACACTTGTCGTGGCCTTCAACTCGACATTAAGATATATCAACGATGTATTGTCAATTAACAATGGTCATTTCCATTCTTATGTCGATATGATATATCCCAGTGAGCGTGAGATAAAAGATACCACAGAGTCTGATACATCTTTCATATTAGGGTATTTTAATTAAAAAACGTTAATGGTAATCTAAGAACCAAGCTGTATAATAAACTAAATGCCTTTAACTTTTATCGTCAAATTCCCCCTGCTTATGCAACAATATACATTCATCACCTGATTACGGAGTTTATATCTCTCATTTGATTCGAGAGCATGCTATACGTATGTACAATTTCTAAAACGAAGTATATTACTGACAAGTCGATGAAACAATAATATCATTAAGTCTTGTTCAAAGTCATCATTTCATAGTTATATGGTGGATACAATAACCTTGTCTGCAAATACAATTTATCATTGAGTCAAATGCTGACTGACGTTATTCATACTTATTGTTTGTCTATTATTTACACAATGAATTGACTGACGACGGATGTTTCCATTAAACCCGATCAAAACAAGGAACACACAGTAGGTATGTCCGGTCGACAGGGGATGCTTACTCCTCCATGGCACCTGATCCTACCTCTGATGTTTTGGAGGTCCGTGTTTGCTCTGCTCCTATTGTGTATTGTTTAAAGACTTTTGGGTTTGAATACTGTTCTTTATCTCCATATATTTCATCAACCTTACTGGTTGCCTCCCTTTTAATGATTCGTCATGTTACATGTTTGTTTTAATCATTAATAAACTATGAGGTCGTATATTTGCAAAGTCGAAAATTTCAATAATCTCAAAATACTATTCGAAATGTTAAATTATGATAAAAAAAATTATTGGATACGAGAATTGTTTAATAAATAATGCAAAATGTCATCTGATTGTGATAAAAGTACTTCATAATATTCTTAATATTTTTAATCCTTCAAAGCATTTTTAGTTACCCTTTACATGTATATATGTCTTGTCTTTGTACTCATGTCCAGAAAAAACGCATACTCATTCTTAGGGATACCCCCATAGACACTGTCATGAGCATTACTTCTTATCACATATCTGATATTGTACAATCTTCTTTTGATTGTTTTTTGTGCCTTTTTGGAATAGAAATATTAAAGAATGGTTTTATTACTGATCTTCTTTTTTTGCCTATAAAAATAAGATTAACAGTTGGCACATTTAACAGTTTAACGCGTGTTTCCTCTTTTGCATTTGAAAGAAAATAAAGCATTTATCTGATAGAAATATTACATTAAATTTCTTTGACAAAAGTCTATAAAAGTGATGATGAAACGTTAAGTGTCTTAACGATCTCTTTCAATGTAAATCTGGCATTTTCAGATATTATGTGACACACAGCTTTGATTGTATTTTGGTATACCTAAAGATTTCAGTCGACTAGTTTGACTGTTTTATTTAAAATAAAAAGAGGAAATCAATTTAAATATCAATTGATTTATTCTTTTTTTTTTACCATTGAATTTCTGAATCTAAAATCTAAACAGTATTAAAGACTTTTTTCATATTTCAAAATTATATCTTTAAAAAAGAGTTCTTCAGTGAAACACATCCAGAAGAAGATTTTTACGTACATTCCATTTTCATCTTTTTGGCAGAATTATTTTTAAACAGTTTTTATTTCAGTGTTATAGACCATGCATGCTTCCATTGAAATTGAATTTCTTTAGGGAGATGATAGGAAAAATAAGGTCGATTTTTGCGATAAGAATCTCTTTAATAGAAGTGTTTAACAGTAAAAAAAAAATCCATACTTTATAATAATACTGTGTTACATTATTTATTGAACGACCATCATGATCAAAACAAAACCTTAACAAAAATACGTTAATTTACAATAGCTAACTATAGTTAGTTTACCTTGGTATCAAAGTTTTTACAACAGTAAATCAAAAGTTTTCAATTTAGAAATCCGCATCTCCTCTCATTCGAATGAAATTTAATGAACATTTCACAGAATATTTGTTACGTAGTGCCATTATGACCTCCTATTTTACTTTTTGATCCAGCACTTTTGGCTTTCCAAAAGCACAACCTGGACACTGTCAGTCTTTCTATAATATTGAAGGGTACCCATCTAGATCTTTAATCAACATTTTCTCCTATACCACTGAATTTCTTTATTACATAATGTCGTTGTGCACCTCCTATTGCGCAGTGACGCACTAAAGTATACGGTAAATAATTATGCGTAATTGTTTCCTTTCAAATGGAAACATGCCGATCTTTTTTTACTTGAAAAATTGAATATGTCGTAGACTTATGCAATCATGGAGTAAACAATAATTCTTCCAAGTCAACATATGCGAAATGTCTGAAAATTTTCCAAATATTCATGGTTCTAATTGTTCAAATTTAATGTCTTATTTATACAACTGCACAATAACAAAAATTGTGCGGCTTTTCCATCGCCAATATCCTTAAGTAATGTGGTGGTGTTGCCAGGTTCAACTAACATATTCCATGTATGTCTCCTGACTAACAACATGCCTTAAATTAATATGATCATTATTTTAAATCGTGGTAGTCTTCTTTTATATAAGGCTGAGAAATCAGCATTTCATAAATTCTGTAGTTGTTGTAGTAAACTAAAACGTAAAAAGAATCTTTCAAAGGACCGTATTTTGACATATATACTCTATGCCAATTAGTTGCTAGGCCATTGTTTTTCTACTACATTTAATTTGCTCCATTTACCTTATAAATACATAGGGATAACTGCGTGTGTGTCCAGTCAACAGAGGATGCACTCCAAGGCACCTGATCTGGTGTTTCAGGGACAAATTCAATACTTTTTTTTACATATTTGTATTGTGGAATATTCTATATCGATCGTAATCTTCACTTATTTCAAAAATAAATGAAATCTTTCGATAAAACACATGGGGATAACGAACAGTATTCAAGATCAAAAGTCCATAAAACAATACAAAATAGGAGCAGAGCAAACACGGTCCTCCAAAACATCGGAGGTGTGATCAGGTGCCACAGAGTGTTCGCATCCCCTGCCGACCGTCACAACCACCGTGATCCTTGTCATGTTTGGAAAATAACGGAAAAATCCATCGTCATAACAGTGTATTAATTATGGACTAACAATCAGTATGAAAAGCGTCAGTCAGTATTTGACTCAATGATACATTGTATTTGCTGACAAGGTCATTGTATCAACCATAGAACTAACGAAATGATGACTTTAAACGAGACTTCTGAAATTCGTGTTTCATCAACTTGTTTGTCAATAATTTACCTCGTGTTAGAAATTGTTCATACGTAGAACATGCTCTTGCGTATCGAAGCAACTGAGAGATGTGGACTCCGTATGCAGGTGATGAAGATATATTGCTGCATAAGTAAGGGAAGTTGCCGATAGAAAAGTTAAAGTCATCACGTTTATCATAGAGTTTGCTTAGTGTCTTTTTCAAGTAAAATATCTAAATATAAAACAGGTGCGTCAGACTTTGTGGTATCTTTTATCTCAAGCTCACCAGGATAAATCGTATCGACATAATAATGGAAATTGCCAATGTTAATTGACAATACGTCGTCGATATATCTAAATGTCGAGTAGAAGGCCATAACAAGTGTTTTCTTCTTTTCACGTATAAGATTTTGCACAAATTCTGCTTCATATGAATACAAAAATAAGTCTGCTATCAATGTATCAATGTAAAAAGCGTGTTTGCATATAAACTGTATATAGAAAATGAAAATAGAAATATTTTTTTAACTATTTATTAAATCCTATTCAACGTTAGAAAAGTTCTTTAAATCAAATCATGGAAACATAGTTCTTTTTATGGAGGATGAAAAGTCGAATGAAAGCCAGAAATAATTAAAAGCTCTGAGCTTTTGTGGCCGTTGAACATGTTTGTTATATGATATCTAAATCAAAGCTTAAATATGGTCAATCGGATCCTGGCTTTTATTTCAAGCAATGTTAAATTTAAGTCAGCGGAAAGTGATAAAATTGAAATTGTCTTAAGATAATTTATTATCAATAATTTGTCAAATGGTCAGGTTTTGATAATATCATCAACTGTTTTAAATGGCTCCATCAAATTTAATTACTTATATAACGTCGATGCAATGATAATGAACGAACTGGTGACACAAATAAAATGTAAAATACAGGAACTTAATTGTCCTTGAAAAAATCAGCTTTTGCGATTTTCATTACAGAATCAAAACACTTGTTAACCTGTTTGTTGTAGGAACCACTAGCCATGTTTTGGACGATGTTACAACACAGGTTCTCAGATTTCCTGTGGCTTTTATCTCTCCAATGGTGCAGGTCAGATGTTAATTTCACAATTAAAGGTAAGTAATGGTTTGTGATAGTAAGTTTCTTCTTTTTGACATGTGATTGATGACAGGTTTGGTCTCGTGAAGAAATAACGCTTCTTAAATTTATTCCACGTCCGGGACAAAACATTTTACTTTTAATTAAAGTTTAGGTGTAAGGCGTAGTAGGTTTATGGACAGAAAATGAACAGAGGATGTTTGTTGGTCCTTTTGCTGAGTTTGTACCATGCAGAAGGGTGGATGTCGGACACCAGACGGAGTAGGCTAGGGGATACAATAGAATCTGATGGAAGAACAAGTAAGGGAGGCCTAATGGCAAACTTTGAACTGAAACTAAAAAGCACAGAAGAAATCAATGGAGGGACAGTGACTAGATTCGAAGTGAAGATCAATGACAGGACAACCCAAAAATTGGAAGGAACTGAGGATTTCAGACTGAATTTGAAGGATAACAAAGAAGAGAAGAGAGAACCAAAGTCCGATTTCAGATTGAATTCAATCAACAACAATGTTATGGGGAAAAGACCAGTGGACGATGTCAAACTAGACTTGGATGATAAAGACCACAAGCATGAAAAACAAGAGTAAGTATAGGATGTAATGTACTGCTGGTAGATTTATTTGTTATAAGAACATTCCAAGGTTACATGCTCCATAGAAAAATAAGGTTAAATGTGTACCTGATCCCACCTCTGATGATTCGGAGGTCAGAGTTTGCTCTGCTCTTGTTTTGTATTGTTTTATGGACTTTGAGATTGAATACTGTTCGTTATCTCCATATCCTCCTTTTATAAAAAAAATTAATTGTTTAAACATAACTGGATACTTCCTAAACTTACTACATAATTACTATTACTTTATAATGTTTCTTCATTGAGATTGCCTTTTTGTGACTTTTTAAATTATATTTTGAGGGTTATTAAGAATGTATTGTCGAAATTAAACACATTTAATTTGGAGAGAAATGTTTCAAGAAGTGAAACAATATTTGGAAGAAGGACATTGACCCTTGTTCCAAATTTGCTTCTTTCCAACATTACATTTCGGTCAAATTTCATAATTTTAATCATTGACTGTAAATGACAGTCAGTAATGCACTGATTTCTACAAATCTGAAAATATTCCATTTCAAATCTTTCTCACAAACTAATCCCATATGTTCATTTAAAAAGTGGTCACGAAATAAAATGTTACTTTGTTTTAGATATATGAGTAATATCATGTCTACTATACATAAACCAATATGCATTAATTATGAGTTTGGTTTCCTGATCATGAAGTGAAACATTTGATTTAAGAAATGATTTACTTAAATAGAGAACTGCCACTGAAAGGAAGTAAGAAAAACTCATCAATCTTTCTGTTTAGCATTTAGGAATTTTCTTAATTGATACCTGGAAGGAAAATGACATCAGTTACATTTTTTGATATTCAGAAAGGTTTTTTTTTTTTTTAAAGAATAGTATTGTTTATTTTCCTATGAAATTAGACGTATCCTTTGATAACGTTGTTGTTGTTTCCTTTTTTTATTATTATTATCAAATCAGGATGCAAGTATTAAGAATAGAACTTTTGTTTTCGTGTCAATTGCGTGTAGTAATGAAGAAATTAAATTGTTGTATGGAGAACAAAACACTTTATTGTATTGCCCTTCTTTAATATATAAATGTCCCTGGAAAATTCATTCAAATCAGAAACATACCAATTAAGATAATTTGTTTGAACAATACAGAACATTCTTTATAAAATAATTCAAAGGATAAATTTTCAAAATTTAATTTTTCTTGATTCTTTTACGAAATCTTAAATTTACACTTGCTAAAATTAAGATTATCTCTAAATTAACTATTGATTAAAATCTTGTCATATGTGGATTATACGAATTTCTGTCCTTGAACTTCTTGGCAGTTTGTCATTATTATATGGACTTTTAATAAGGTAAGTCAATAATTAAATCACAGAACTAATTTTCATTTAACTTGACAATAAATTATGCATAACAAATGATATTCGATTTAACATGTTGATAATCATTCATATAGTGGAAAACATAAACTGTATACGTATGCCAATACTTACTTCTGTGTGAGACAAAAAATTGAATTCATAATGAATGGTACATAATACCTATTTGACGTAAAACAATATGATAGCAGAATCCTTTTTCTTTACCTATTATATCGACTTTCCTTGGGTATGTTCCTGTAATTATGTATACAGTAACTGTTTATATCCCGTTTATGAGTTTTGAAGTAAAGCATAAGATGTGGCATTGGTTTAAAAGATGAAGATTGAAAAAAAAATACATTAAGAAAACAGCGCATACATCGCGGACAACTTAAATTTCTATAGATGGGATCGGGTGCCTAGTAGGAGAAAGCTTTCCATTTTGACCGATTACACCTGACCGCCGTAAGCTCTATGCATTCCTCAGAAATATCGCAATGTTAATTGAAGAATGTTTGAGGACATATTTACTACTCATAGCTTTCTCTTTTTCAGTGTAACGTTTCGAATTTAAGGAAATATTATGGCAAGAGAGTACATTTTAATTCATTGGATACAACTTCAATGTAATCACAACTGATTGTTATGATCACAGGCGTCTGAATTAACAATAATGAACTGAACATATACAGTTCGGCGGCCGTCCATACTTAAGAAAATTTCATGTTTAAACAAACATAGGAAAACATATTTCAGCGTATTTTAAAACACGCTCGGAATTTTTCATTGCTTTATCAATTTAATTTTTATAATTATAATGACACTAATTATTCCTTACATTGTTAATAAAAAAAGGAGTTGGTTTTGCATTTTCAAATTGTGAAATCAAGTAAAAATTATACAAGTTAATTAATTAACATTTATCAAAAATATAAAAAAAAATCTTTATTAATGAAGGTTTAATTATGATCGTGGTTATTTACCATGAATATCTTATGACAGCTACAAGAAAAAAGTTGATATAAAATAAGGAAATGGTCATTCGTGTACACCACTCGGCCGCTTTAGTCGGGTCTGTCCCTTCCTGGGACTATTTTACGATTTTTGTACAATTTCTAATAAAGACATGAATCGTTTTCGATCAAAGAAGGTTCTTATGAAGCGTGAATGATAAATAATAATATTGCCTTTGCTTTTTATCGTTAATGGTTGTCTGATGTTCATTAATCTTTATAAGTTTCATGTGCGTGACTTCTCCTAATTAATGTTTGAGACTCGGGCTATGACAGAAGAGTTTAATTTTATATTCAAAATTTTAACTGAAATTTTTATATTTTTCCTCTAAAATTTTGTCTTTACGTGTTATCTTAAAACATATTATATTTAATTTTGATAAAAAGAAGAGTGATATTTACTATCTTGATAATTTGTTATATATTATGAATAAGGTTAAGGACGTTTTACATTTCAAAATCATGCTCCGTCAAATTTGTTATTTTTAATGATAATTCTAGACATGAAACCAAAACTGATTTGAGAAAAACAACGAACATGTGTATTCACTTACCTTTTTGTTATTTGTTTGTTGACATCCTTTCTATAAAGGTGTCAGGTCTGTTTTTATATAGAATTGGATGTTTGGCAACTTGAAAAAAAGTTAAGCTACATAATGGTATATTACGAATTTGTTTTAGCAAAAATCATTAGATTTCGTATTGACAAAACCGTTTAAGCAAGATTACATCATATTTTTTATCAGAAATTTTTTCTACCAATCTTCAAATATAGATAATGCAAAATGCTTTTCCCCATATTTTTGGAAATTCAATATATCTTTTGGTCCAATATGATTCAAAACTCAATCGAGGAACTTTTGATCTTTTTAATATTAACTCAAGATACATGCGTCCTTTCAATCAAACCGGTCTATATATAGTATATGACCAGTGACAAAATTTGATATTTTTCGGCTGTTGTCTATGATTAAATTATCGTAAGAATTGCAAAATTTTGTGATTTGCATTTTTTGGTAAAAGTTCTTAAATTTGCAAGTAAAACAACTTGCTGTTGAGAGATATGAATACAAACCGTACAGTAACCTTCATACAATTAACAATTTACCTGGAGTTTTGACTTTACTTGCCAGATTTAATATAGATTTTATTTTTCTTTCATATATGGCACTATAGAATACTAATTGTTATGTATAGAAAAGAAATTTTTGGGGGTAAAATTTACATTATACACATTAAAATTCAAAACATAACTCAGAATATCATATTTTTTAACATTTAAACTCGCTTTGTATTCTTCGTTTAAGGAATACCGGTATCAGTAAATTAACCTTGTGATTGATTGCCAATTAATCACTTGCTTTAAGCATGAGAACGTTATGTCTTAAATCCACCGACGGATCATAGCCATGATCCGAAACCTGTAAACAGTCGTGTTATGTCTACGCAAGTTTTTAAAAGTGTTTTAAATAAGAATTACATGTTACCTAATGCTTGCCTATGTTTCCTTAAACTTCCAACGCAATAAGTCAGACCGTTAGAAACCCTCATTCAATGTCTAAAGTCTTAGACTTCAACGTATTTGAGAGGGAGAACAAATAATTCTTGTTATAAATATATAATTATATTTTCAGTAATAACTTCACATTTGAATTTGTATTTTACATTGTTTGTTTGAAGAATGATCACAAGGGCTACTGTTTTTCTATTATAACCTTTTTTTAATTCTTTAACATAAAGCTGTATGATAAATATGTTTTGGTTTTTTAGTTTTTGTGGTTAATTTTGTGTCAGTCAGCTAGAACTGACATTCTTGAAAGTATGCAAAGTCATAGATGATAACTTTCAGCATTTGGAGCTGTAGTTGCTATGGGTTATATTTTAAACATCAATACCTATTTGCCAACAATATTCATATATAAGCTATCTTTGTTCATCGAAACAGACACTGGCTAAATAGTTATTCTCAAGTTGTAATCAGAAGTTTTGATATTTTAAAATGTATGAACTTATATTCAAATGCTATATTTTGGAGGCAAAAATGAATGACGTTGTCAATACTGCTTTTTTTCTTTAATCATAAACTTATTAATTAGAAAAAGGTTTCTATAGAAAACATCCTCAAAATGCAAGAATAGACGGAGTGAACTTCAGTATTTGTTGTTAAAAATAGATATTGAATAAATAGTAAGTTGTTTGACTGGTCATTGAATTAGGTTTTACAAACAGTCGTACCTCGGTGCATAAAATTTGCCCTCTTTATGGTACAAAAGTAGTATAAACTATATTGGACTGATAATGAAATAGTTATTAATATCATATTACATGCATATTATCAATATCAATGCCCACTCGTACAAAAACAAACGTATAAAACTTCCATGTCGGAAACCATTCCACTGACGTAACCACTTTGCATGCCATGCACGTGCATATTGAAGTTTTTCTCACTTACACTTTCCCCCCTGCCCTTTCCTTCTGACAACGCACTGTTTTGGCCTGTCTTTGTTTGATGAATGTTTGCCATCAACCATTGCCCAGGGCGCTTCAGGTAGAACTTACTTATCATATTCGGAGTGATCGTTGTGAAGAGAAAAGCATTTCATATTTAGGGAATATACACAGCTCATGGGCCGTTGAAGATGGAGTTAGCACGGGCTATTATGTCTGTCCAAGTTCTAATTTTCTTTGGAATTTTAGTTTTGGATTCATCTGCTCATCAAGGCCATGTGTAAGTTGGGAACTTTTGAATTTTAGGGATTTTAACTTAAAATATAATTTCATTTCGAAAATACAAATAACATCACGTGTGTTCGGTGTGCCTTGCACATTATTTTCATTCTATTATTTTTCTATCAAATTATATCTATCGAAAGTAAAATACTGTTATAAATAGTGGTTCCTTTACTGTATTCTTAAATTATATACCACTTTTCAATGACTTTTAGGTTTATTATTTTCATATTAACACGAGTTATGCATTTTACCATTTATTATAAATCTTAATTATTCAGGCGTGGTATTTTATGTTAATACATTTTCGAAATCATGCTTTGGTTCACCGATAAGTGCCTGTTTTAAAAATTGACATAAATTTACTAATGCCGGTTAATTTTTCTGATTTCTCATCAAATTCATTTATTTTTAACACCTATACAATTTTGTGATTATATTATTGAAATCTAAATAAAATTCAGATACAATAAGAATAATAAGCTTTTTTCTAGAATTAAAGCTTTAAATCGTTTATTATGATGTTATTATTGTCATCTGTTTACATAAAGATTTGTTTTGATTGACTAATTAGACCCTTACCTTAAGGAAAGGATGTAAACAAATAAGGGTTCAGGTCTGTGTCAGCTATTGATCTATCGATATGTTGTACTTTTATTATTTTGTTGAAGTAGTACAAGGTGGCGTGTTAAGTGCCTTGCAATTTGTGTTATCTATGATTATGGAAACACTTTGAAAAGTTCATCGCTATGATCATTATAATTATAAATGTACAATAAAAACATCAATAGTTTTTTTACTTGTGTACAAGCTTGTACAATTGACTTCGAAGATAGTGTCATTTGTTTTAAGGATATGATTAACATAATAGGTCAAAACAATGTCTGTTTGGCCAAATGGTTTTCTATGTCAAGCTAAATTATAATTTTACTTACTTCTTTATGTTTATTTCGTGTTAAAGATTTATTTTTATAACATTTATAAGTAGCTTTCAACAAATATTCAAAAGCATGAATATTGAGAGATTTCAGTTAAAAAAAATACCTTGTGTTATGCTCATGTTTGCTTTTAATGCAAGACCAAATACATTGTGTTAGTGAACTTGTTTGTACTAAAACAACTGTTAACGAGGACCTTACACTAACTATGTAAGCACGCTGTATACACGATATGTAGGACCTTACAAAACATGCCTTGTTGTTAGAGTCGTGTTCCTTGCCAGAGGGCTCTTTGCTGTGACCATCAATGTAATGCATATAGCTCCCAACAATAAACGCTTCTCTTCAAATACAACAAAACACACTTTTAGTGCAAAACTTATGTATATATAATATTCTTTTATTGCCTTATTGCAGAGAAGGCAAAGTCAGATGTCAAACATGCTCTGATATGCCCACCCTCGCAATGGTTAATTTGACCAATACAACTTGTCTGTGGCTATGATGCACTTTGTATGATTATCAATAAGAAAACTGAACTGAATGTAAAAATATGAGAATTATTTATTATTACATTATCATTTTGATAAACAAGCCTTCACTGAAGCATATAGTTTGGTGACGGAATATATATCCTCCACAAAATTGAATTACCATCAAGTTTTCCAACATATCAGTTAGCCTCTGCATATGAGATACAGTCAAAATAACATTTACTGTTTTAGTTATATTAATGACGAACTTAAAGTTTGCGTAGAATAATTCTGATCTACCTTTTCTTCGAAGAAAAATAAGCTTATAAAGGTCCAAATTTTTACTCATGCATTATTTAATACTCTGTAAGTCAGGATTGGCAGGAGATGTCATTAGATTAGTAAGAGATATACTGAATGGGAATTTAATGTATTATATTTGGGTTTAATTATACAAGCTCACAACAATATCCATGATAATTACTTTTCTCAAAAACTATAAAAATTATGAGATAATGAAAGATAAGGATTTATGGTATATAATTTTTTGCACTCTAAAAGAAAGTGTAGACTTTATTTAATTTTCTATCTCTTATTATGAATATTAAGTTAAAATATATAATCAAAATTCCTTTTTCAAGGTAAAGAAATGTGCGTTTTATAATAAAGAGAAAAAATAGAGATTAGAATTCTTTAATATTATCAGAATAATATATATATCTAAACGACCTTCGTAACATGTAGTCTTATTATAACTACATTTTTATCATAACTTGAAGTGTAACTATGAAAACAAATTAGAACTTCAATCTTTTATTTCAAAATTTTATCATCTCAATGGCATAAAATCAAATAAGTTCTAAACCAAAATAAAAAAAAATTAATACAAGCAAAAGCGGAAGAAGATGCTTTAACATGATACGTTGACAACATTATCACAAGTGTCAACAATAAAAACATAGTTCAGCCGTTAGAATCCTTACGCCCTGGGCGGATCACGTCTGTCTAATTAATTTCCTCGCTAGCTTTATAACTATATTACGCTGGATCTGTACATTAAGTGTCACTTAGTAGAACAATGAGTTCCTATTTAACATCGGTCTACGTTGTGTAATATGTTTTTCTTTTTCTTGTTTTTTGAAACATAAACAAACTCAATTTTTAAAAAACAAGGAAAAATCCCAAATAAAACTTTATCAATTTTACAAAATCTTAATTTTCAACAACACGTCCTTCGTTATTCCTTTGTTTTCTTGAATGAACGTACATGTTTTCTTATACTCAGCTTTTAGAGTGTATTCTGGTCATAAAGACAATACCCTGTCTTTTATTTTGTGAAATTTATAAAAGATAGATAAATCTTACAACATTTTTAAATTGCTTGCTCTTCCATTTATTCTCATTACACCCGTATCAATTGCCTATAAGTGGCAATATTGATAGATGTAACAATTGCTATATACTACCTAGTATTTCATCATTCATACTAATTTAAGAATTCAAAATCGTTCATCTTTCATTACTTTTTTGCAATCAATTTACACGCAATACTAATCTAAGTTTTACATAATTAAGTGCTATATGAAATTTATTGACATTTTTAAACATTTCTTTTAGAAATTCAATGAAGACCCAAGTTCTTCTTCCCTAAATGGTTGTCAAAAATTTCAACTTATAATAAATCACAAAAGTTACCTGTCATTTCTCCTGTATTCAGTTGTATGTTTTGAGCGATATGTCATTGATCTGCCATTGATCATTGACTTTATATCTAATCACTACACATGTTTTACTGAACTGAGAAGAATTTCGATCACAAAATCAAATATTTAATCAAAATATTTTAAAAGAGAAAGCCAGATTGTTGACAGTAGAATCCAATCAGTGTGCCATGCTAATGTTTTAAGTTTTCTGATATTCCATTCATCATTAATAAGGTTCATTTCTATCCATTCTATGCTGTTGGATTCTACATTTCGTAATATCTTTTTACTTTTGCACGTCCCTTCGTTTCAAGGAGTAAAATTAATCATTATTACTTACTTTATACTGGATTGCTACCAATATCATTTCTGTTTCATTTGATTTTTTTCTTATTAATCTGACGTTTTATGTTTTAATATTCCTGTAATCTTTGTTCCAGTCACCACGCTCCCACGAACCCCTCTCAGTCTGCCCCTCGGCCGTACAATACAGGGACAGAGGAACAGAAATGTATGGTGATTGTCAGGAGGACCTTCCTGGAGAAGGAGATGGTCATCTATCCGTGCTTTCGACCCATCCGAGGTGTCACCCCTGTCTCAGCCCACCAAAGGTAACACCGGGGATAACGTCTGCTGGACAAAAAACGAGGGAAAATAATTAACAGTGCATGTGGTTATTGTTATTATGCTTTATAGAACGGAATAAGTAAATATGTGTTTTTATCACTATTTTTTATGCAATTCTGTTGTTTACATCAATTTATGGCATTAATTGCCTCTAAATGCTCGTATGGGGTCTTCATATATCATTGCAAGAGACTTGAAATGGTCTATAAACCAATGACTAATATTCCTTAATGTCAGTACATAATCAACAGTAAAGGGTAAAGCTCTTCTGAAGGATTAGTCACTTTTTCTTAGAGGTTTACCTCAGTAAGTCATTAATCTGTGACAGGTATTATCATAGGTTATGAATACACACTGGAGGCACATTTCCAATCATTATCAAATCGGCTTAGATGAATATGAAGGGGATAAAACCCATATGGTGTACAGATGTTCACTATAATTATATTTACCTTTTCCAGAAGCAAAATAGAACATACTTTCCATATCTAGTAGTAACAGCAGAAAAGGCATTGTTATGGAGACTTTGATTTGCTTATCAAAGACTTTCATTTCCTCTCTCATATTGACTTTAAAATTCGAAGCACTTTAATGTCAACTTTGTTGCTGCTTGTTTTCAAAATCATGGCTCAAATAATGCCATCCTTTACTTCTATTAAAGTTTTTTTCTCTTTTGTTTTATGAAGAAGCATTTTTAATTAAATGATCTTGGAAAAAGTTTTCATTTTTTGATATATTTGCCTAGATGAAACATGCATAAAACACTCAATATCTTAAGATGAAGGTTTAATTAATAGTACGCTACTAGGTGTTCTGCACAAATGTTTTTGTTGCTCACAATGTCACCTGGTGATTTTAGGTGTATTATATTATTATTGACTGATCTATTGATGTCTTACAGTTCACTAGGAATGGTGTGTAGAGGCTACACTACTATCCCCAGCACTAAGTACCTACGTATGTCCATTTGTTGTCCGGGATGGTACTCTGACCAGCAAGGACGCTGTACAATGAGTGAGTGTCTATCAATATTATCTCATGAATATTCAGTAGTACTCTTCATGAATATTTCAAGTAAAATCACCATGTTCAATTTATATCCTTCACCTTTCGATAACATAATTATTTCTAAACATGAACGTATTGGGTAGGCTGGGTTACTTCCTCTGAGTTACAATCAGCTACATTCAAACTTCCTTATTGTCACTTGCAGAATTTGGATCATGACATTCAGATAAGATTCTCCTTTTAACTTCAAAATGGATATCGAAGTGTTAAGAAGCAATTGTCTCTTTTCAATATTGTTATGTGTACCCTATTAATATACATGTATTCACAGAATCACCACAAAAATCCCACATTTGTTTCATTGCAAGAGTTCACATGTTAATTTTATGCCCCAAATGAAACACGTATTTTTCAACAATGTAATATGAAACCAATAGTACCTTTCTCAAATCTCCAGCAGAAATTTGTCGTTGGTTGTACTTGTAAAATGTAAAATAGAGTTCTTGCGAGAAAATCAATTGGGTACAAAATTCAATGGAGTCCTCATACATATGCTTTATCTGAAAAAAAAATATCAAAAAAACTACTCTTTAATTTTTACCTTTAACATCACCAGTATTGAATTTTTTCATCATAATTTGCAGCTTTATATTATTTACATATACTAGATATGTTTTGAGATATTTTGTGGCAAAAGGAATAGAAAGAGAAACATGACCTTTATCCTACTTACTTGAACTAGTTTATAGATGGTCAAAATACTGGAAACATAATTGAAATGACACAGTTACAATTTAAGCATTGATGTATGATGTGGTCTCCTAAAATATAAACATGCATATATTTTCGTGATTTCTTTATTTGGTCTAACATTCCAGTGAAACCACAATAATATATAAACGTCAGGCTACCTATGTTTGACCTTTTTAAGACTTATTTTAAGACCATTGATGAATGTATATTTCATCTAAATTAAAAAAGACAATTACTTAAGCTAAACGTTGATGTTAGACTTCATTATGTGGCTTACCAAATCATGATGCTCTTTAATGTTTTTCCGACAACATATTTGGTTGTACAAATGCAATTTATCAGTAGTAATATTTATAACAAATTATTTGTAACAATTTAAAAGACTGATAATGTTTAACATTCATTAGAGGGTACTAGTATGTTTTAATTTGCATAGTCAAAACTAAAAGAAAACTATTTTTTAAGCATAAAAAAGCTGTAGAGCATAAGTATCTTTTGTGTATCCAATCGAGAATCCGGCTTTAGAGAACAAGGATATAGAGATATTTCTTTCTTAAGGTTTTCAGAAAATATGTAGGTCTGGTTCTTTTGCATTCATTGAAGCTTCACAAATATCTTGTCACATAGCAGTAGCAGTCACAACGCTGCATGTAAGAACCCATGACCACATTTGACAGGCAATAAATCTGCAGTCGCCAATTTCAAATGATCACAAGGAAACGAATATGTTTCGGCAAAGGTTACAAAGTGCCCTTTTATTATATGGAATTTCAAAGCATGTAATCGTTTTCTTGTTTATTGCTGCGACTTTTTACAGAAATGTCTTTTTAATCGTATAAACATGTAAGAATTTTCCACTTGATTCAAAATAATCCCTCTTTTAGGATTGATTTAGTAGACATTGCTTTGCTTCGTTAGATCCCCGACAACGTTAAAAACTATTGCTATCAGGTTTTGTCTGTTGTCTTACGTCGTCAATTTCTTGTAAACATTTGTACATTTTGTAGTTTTCTTTTGAAATAGAATTAAGATAGTCAAGACTTTTACATTTCTAGGTTTCAATTTTAAACATCTTACGTTCATGATATATTACAAATGTACTATGACTTTGAATTTTATTTATATTCTACAAGTCATAATTATATCTGGGTATCTTTTTATACGAAATTTGCGAAATATGTGATCCATTGGTGTAGACCATGCTAAGAATAGGATTACATTAATATCACTAGATTATGCATGTATTCAAAAATATTTCTTATCATCTTGAAAATAGACTGATTGCAGGTTGTATAAGGCTTTAAAGCCTCTACTTTATTCCCAACTTATTTACATCTGTGACTTGAATTCAAGGCTTATTTTTGGGAAAAGTTGGTCGTAAAAATTATAATCAGTTTTTTATCAAATGCTTACGGCCAGCAGTATGGTCCTGTATACAATTTTTTAACTTCTTTTGTTCTTTTTCAGAGGTAGACGACCGAGGTAGAGAGTCAAAAATGCCATGGTTGAGCGCACCTGTTCAGGAAGATAAACCTAAGAACCTTAACTCTCTTTCTAAATACCCTGCATCTTATGATAGCCAAAGATATGGTCCAATGATGCGCACACAGCCTCCACCTGACAGGTGGACACCAAACAACATGGCGATGCGCAGAATCCAAAAAATGATGGAGCAGAGATTGAGGTTGATAGAAATGATCGAAAGAAAGATGAGAGAACGTGAACAATCCGTATCTACTGTTCCACCCGTTCCTCAATCCCCGGTGGGAAAACTTTTCCCTGCCGTAGGAAAATTTATAACAGTGAGCAAGTCTTTCATTCCTGCAAGGAAAGGTATGCCCACAGCACAGCAGACCAAGATATCACAAATACCCATCCGTCAACAGCCTGCCCGACAGGTGCCCAGAATTCCAAAGCCACAACAACAAAAACCACAACTCATTGTCTCACAGAAAAAGAGCTTTGTACAAATTCCACGACAGTCGAGCCCACAATTCTCTCCTGTCAGACAGTCCACACGTGTCCATATCAACATGCCCAATCCTTTCCCACAAATCCCACAACGTCCACCAATGCAACAGAGACAGATGCCTCAGATTCCACGCACACCAGATCGACGCTTCCAGATGATGCCAGCAAATGCTCCAATGAACACACACTCACAATTCCCCAGAATCCCTCCCCATCCCATGTCTCAGCTGCTCCAGCGTATGGGTCAAGACAGGGGGGTGTTCCTCCCAAGGGTTCCCGTCCAGATGCCACCAGTTCAGGTTCAACCAGGACCCAATCTTGGTAAGCATTCAAAAAACACTTGCATTCTATATTTTCTCAAAGTCTCCATTTAATGTTATTTTAAAGTTGGCAATATAGTGCTTGTTCTTCTTAACAATGTAAATATATTTAAAGTGTATATAATAAACAGTTATTCTCTCTCTCTTGTCAAGGTTTCCCTTCACCTCCCCCCTGTTTCGCTGCCTATCTTGACGTTGTTCAATCCTGTTTTAAGGAGTCGGGTGTCGAGATGCCCCCAGATCATGGCATACTTAATGGAGACTATAATTATCGGGGCGTTTGTCAGTAAGTAAAGTCCCTTAAATTATAATTTAATTTTTAACTTGATTTAGGTAGCTTAATAGTGTCAAAGGGCTTGATATAGCGAGAAATTTTCAACCTTAATTAAGAGAATGTTTACACGTTGTTGTTGTTTTTAAGGGAGAAGATTCCTATTGCTGATTGTATCAAACGTTCTGTTCATCCATGTTCCACACTCCAGGAACACATGTTAGTCCGAACCACAATGGTCAACACCCTCTCTGAGATTGATAGGATCTGTCGTATCGACAATAGTAGGTTTTACATTTCTATTCTAAAAAATAACAAACATCTAAAACACAGATTTTTCCTCTTGATAGAAATTGATATTAATATGAAAGAGCAGTTAGAATAAACAATAACTTGCGAAGTCTTGAAATTCGACGAATGAAATTGGAATGTGAAATGTTAAGTATATACATTTCTATTCTAAAAAATAACAAACATCTAAAACACAGATTTTTCCTCTTGATAGAAATTGATATTAATATGAAAGAGCAGTTAGAATAAACAATAACTTGCGAAGTCTTGAAATTCGACGAATGAAATTGGAATGTGAAATGTTAAGTACATCTGTGTTCATTATGAGCTTCTAATTATACTTTTTTTCTGTAGTTCGAGGTATTGAGCACCGTATGTCAGTTGGAGACGATATCACTCCGCCGCCGACAGAGCTTCCTCAGGACAACACACACATGCACGGTGACGTAGTCCACAGTCACCAACACGACCATTTACACGATCACTCACACGATCACACACACGATCACTCACATGATTTCTCACATGATCACTCACATCTTCCACTCGACACTCCACTCCAAGAGAACCCAATTCAGGTGCAACCAGCTACAGAACCATCAACAGACGGAATACAATTCCTTAGACCTTCAGGTCAGTTGCTTAAAAGCTCATTGCTACAAACATGGCTACAGCCTTACAGATGATATTGATCTTAAGTATGATGTACATTTGGACACTTTTAACATTTATTATTTCTTTTATTTTCAGATCAAATCAAGCCTGAACCTGTAATAGACGACAAACAAGACATTGCAACTGAAATAAAGAATGAAATCAAACCTGAGATAAAACAAGCCATCAATGAGGCGAAGAAAGACGAAAGTGTCATGGTGGAACTTACCAAGATAATTGAGAACAATGTGGATGGACATGGTCATGCACATCCTCATATACAGCACACTCATAGCGACATCACACATGAGTATTATCTTCCGATCCTTATTGGTACAGCTATCGGCGTTGCCGCCATCTTCCTTCTTCTTTTGGCTATTCTCTGTGTTTGTTGCCGAAGAAGAATCAAGAAGAAAGTTTATGTTGAAAAAGAACCCGAAAAACCAAAGTTGTTTGAGGGAATCTACACTATTGGAGTGCCTCCTCCAGTTTATGAAGTGAACGGCATTCCTCCATTGTCGTATGAAGAAGTCCGAGGGGTCAAAATTACGGGTTCACCGTCTTCTGTTAGACGTCATAATGACGCAAACGACGAGGTTGAGTACAGCTCGCGCCGCGGAGTCGTGTCAGACATTTAAATGAAAACGAGGCTAGTAGTCATGACGTACAGTGCTATTTCTTCAACCTTCCCAAAGTTTTCGTTTTACAGATGTAGAGCAAGATTTATTGTAATAATACAATCTCGTGATAGAATCTCGTCCATTCTTGTGTGTCAAATAACAAGTATCTTAATGTATATGCAATGTAATTGGTTGAATAAAATTCAATATTATCTTTAGGTATTATCGAGTTCTTCTTGTCTTGAAAATGTTCCATTTGGTCCATCTTATATGTGGGTTGCGGTTGGAAATCGAAGATTCGGAAATGTCAGTTCATTAGTATGAGCGAGGGGGCTCACTAACATTTTTAGGTACCAATTGGGAAATTGTTAAGGTGATTTCACTGTCAAGACAGTGTTTGTATGTGTGTAAATGTGAGCTTTAATATTATTCCAAAATGCTACATGTATTTAGTGTGCAATGATATTAGCATCCTTATTCTACAAGTTTAAATTCCTATCAAGATCTCTAGCTTAGTGGGGGATTTGCAAGTTATCTTAGTTTTTTTTCTACCATGTCCAGCAATATTTAATTTCATAATGCTTGAATGAAATGGTGTTATGTTTATGTTATACAGTATATCTGAAGATGTTTTAGACACAATTAAGGTGCTTTATCTGTGAGAATCTGTGCTGAAATCGGGTTGTTTGAATGTTCTCAACATAATGTTCTGATTTTGAACAATCATACTGATGGAGTACAAAATCTGCAGATCTCTTTGTCTGGGTGAGAATGTAATGTGATATATGACATTCCTTGGTTATATGGTGAATTTATGTCATATTTTGTCAGGCAACTGTAAACAATTTAATGTAGGGTTATAACTCTGTTACTTTTTCTTTTAGAGAACTACTCATATTTTTTCTGTTAGTATATTTTTTAATTTGTTGATGCTCTGTAATATAATGTTATTAAAGATGCAATAAAAATGCTAAAATCATTTTTTTTATTTTTTTTATTTTTATATATATGTAGTAGTTTTACTTTATTTTAGTAAAAAGAGAATAATTCAAATTAGAAAATTTAACCAATGAAAAAGATTATGTTAAATTTCAAATTATCTGATTATTAAGTGTAATCTGTATTATACTGACAGCAGTGATACATAAGATACACAATCTAGTCCAGAAATTTATTGTATTGTCACATTGCATCTTCACAATCATGTGACAAATGCAGGCTACTGATGGAATTTCAACAACGTCAATGTTAGCTTTTCGTGAATTCTATGGTCGACCTTGTAAGCATATATAATCTACTCTATTTTAGCTTTCTTCATCCGTATTTGTAAGATCCTTTTCTTATAGAATAAGATTACGGAATGTCCTGTCAAACTAATGAAACATACAGCTCATAGGGGTGTGATCAATTTAGGGGATGCTTACTCTTCCAAAGCATCTGATCCATTTCTTGAATTTCTAAGGGTCTGTATATTATGTTATATTTACAGATTTGTTTTCCTTTTCTTTTTAGATCGATCTTTGTTCTTTACCTTCAAATAATATTTTGTTAGAAAGATGCATGAGAGGTTTGTCTAAAAACATATTAGAAAAAACCTGCACCAAAATAGAAAGAAACCTACATCATTTTACAGAAGTAGGCACATAAGAAGCTAGAGGAACTGTGAGCACTGATCTTATGATCTCACTAAATGAGACCTATTGCTTCCATATGATTATGGTGGCAAAGTCCAATCTTGCTCTGGGGGACCTGAAATAAGAATATCTGATCAAAAAGTAAAGTAGGAGGTGCACAATGGCATTATGTAATCAAGAATCTATTAATGTTTCATCAAATTTTATTCAGTGGTATAGGAGGAGTTTTGGGTAAGAGATGGGTACCCTTCAGTATAAAGAAAGAATAACAGTGTTCATGTTTTATCATGGAAAACATTAAATATGTGTCTGATCAAAAAGTAAAATAAAAGATACACAATGGCTCTTTCTAACAAAGATTCAGTGAAAGTATCATTAAATTTCAATCAGTGGTAAAAGAGGAGTTGTGAATTAGAGATCGTTTCCCAAAAGCATAGCAGACGGACAGACAGTCGGACATCCCGATCCCTATATACATGTGTACCCTCCCATTTTTCAAGCGGGGGATATAATAAAATCTATAACAAGATTCACAATTAAAGAAAACCCCGTAAAATAAAATAAACTATCCCTCCTGTGGTTTTTTGTAAATTGAACATTGTATTAAAAAAATATATACCGATCCAGGGAGCTCCTGGCACCCCAGGTGAGGTATTAACCGAGGGCTTCTGAGGAAGTTTTACCTCAAAATTTGTTGTATGTTGTGGAAATAAATGTTAAAAAGGAAAAACAAAAAAAACAAAAACATTTTCCTTCCCAAAACTTCACGACGACCATCTGTAAAATGACGTTCTAATTTATAAACACTACTTTCATTAATACTACAATATAAAAATAAAAATGATAAATGGTTAAACGTATATATCTTGCGCAGTTTTTAAAGGTTAAAACAGACAAAATGTAAGGTAATAAATAGATTAAGGTTAAAAAAAAGTTGAAAATTCAACTTTTCGACTATTTCCAAGTTTGATCTCTGAGATATTGCACATGTATGTTAATTCATTGTATAATAGAAAATTGGTTGAAAGAAGCAGTTGTCCATGTTATCTGAAGTCTACTTTTTAAAAATGTTTTTGGTTTTATTTTAGCTGTTATGGTATAAGGTGAAGAAAACATTCTGGGGGGTGGGGGTGGGGTAGATTCTTAACAGAATACATTGTTAGAATGGGTTAGAAGAATGTAGTATGTTGAATGAAGCGGCTAGTCTGAAAACTATATCTCTCCTTGTATATTCAATGTATCTGAAATGAAAAAAAAGAATTAGGTAGATTACTTGATCAACATGCACTGGTTCCAACTGACAAATCAGGTGTCAACATTGTTTTGTTTGTCAAGCTCAATATTTTACTTGTATTTTCAGAGAAATTTGGATTTAATTCTGCAAGTGTTAATATAACTTTTACTCATAGTTCTTTTTCTAAGGAGAAAATTCTTCGAAACCGTATATATGTCAGTTTTATATTTTTGATATTACCAACGGTCAAATTGAATTTGAATCACCACACAGAATAGAATAGAATAGAATAGAATTTATTTCCAATCATGGTCCCACTGGAGGCATAACACAGATACAAGTACATTATTAAATAAAATAGAGACAATGTACATAATGAAACATTAAACCAATTTACCCACGGTGGAATGCAAATATTGTAAATACAACATAGTAATATATATATATATATACTGGATTCCTAAATTACATAAAAATTCTCACAAACAGAGGTATATATAAAGTGGGTTCCATTTTATGTTTTACAAAGTCTATTTCGTCTCTCCTCACTAAAATATTAACAGAAGTGATTTAATTTAATTATACTTGTAACACCTAACTTGATTGGGTAAAAGAATTACTTAATATTGTATAACATAAGTTGCCTACGTCGCAATGTTTTACGTAAAAAAAACGTATTACTCCGCTTGACGTTACTTTAAAATATGCTCAGTTTGAAGCCATTTTAGAGGACAAATTGTTTTATTTTCTACCCGGAAATTAAATTATAAATAATGAAGCTCATTTAACCTATGGTGTACGATATAATATAACTTGGGGCAGTGTATTTATAAAGCGCTTAATTCGCACTTTATAAAGTGTAAACTGTTGTCAGCTATATATTAATTGCATGTTGAATACTTGCAGATAAAGTAAAAGAGAGACAATTCATAAAGTAGACATTATCTTTTATAAGAATTTTTTACTCAATATTTAAAAAAAATAAACCAAAATTTTTTTTCTGGAACACTTTATATAATATGTTTTATATAAACTCTATAAACGTGATTCTCATTTCATATTTGAGCAAGAAAACTAGGTATTCAACTATTCAAATAAAAAAAATAAAATCATTAGAGTTAGAGATATTTTCACATCATAGTATAATTGTCTGTCTTAATATTTTCCGCTAAGTACAATGCAGTGGTGTGCTTGAAGAGAGAAAATATCTTTCGTCTCTTTCTCTGACTGTAAATAAGCCTGATGAAAAGAAGCTCGGATTATATGGTGAGAGGGACTTAAAAAAAGAATGAACATAAAAAAAATCATGCAGATGAAACCACAGGAGGGATTTTTTTTTTTTTTTTTTTTTTTTAACATTTATTTCCACAACATACAACAAATTTTGAGGTAAAACTTCCTCAGAAGCCCTCGGTTAATACCTCACCTGGGGTGCCAGGAGCTCCCTGGATCGGTATATATTTTTTTAATACAATGTTCAATTTACAAAAAACCACAGGAGGGATAGTTTATTTTATTTTACGGGGTTTTCTTTAATTGTGAATCTTGTTATAGATTTTATTATATCCCCCGCTTGAAAAATGGGAGGGTACACATGTATATAGGGATCGGGATGTCCGACTGTCTGTCCGTCTGCTATGCTTTTGGGAAACGATCTCTAATTCACAACTCCTCTTTTACCACTGATTGAAATTTAATGATACTTTCACTGAATCTTTGTTAGAAAGAGCCACTGTGTATCTTTTATTTTACTTTTTGATCAGACACATATTTAATGTTTTCCATGATAAAACATGAACACTGTTATTCTTTCTTTATACTGAAGGGTACCCATCTCTTACCCAAAACTCCTCCTATACCACTGAATAAAATTTGATGAAACATTAATAGATTCTTGATTACATAATGCCATTGTGCACCTCCTACTTTACTTTTTGATCAGATATTCTTATTTCAGGTCCCCCAGAGCAAGATTGGACTTTGCCACCATAATCATATGGAAGCAATAGGTCTCATTTAGTGAGATCATAAGATCAGTGCTCACAGTTCCTCTAGCTTCTTATGTGCCTACTTCTGTAAAATGATGTAGGTTTCTTTCTATTTTGGTGCAGGTTTTTTCTAATATGTTTTTAGACAAACCTCTCATGCATCTTTCTAACAAAATATTATTTGAAGGTAAAGAACAAAGATCGATCTAAAAAGAAAAGGAAAACAAATCTGTAAATATAACATAATATACAGACCCTTAGAAATTCAAGAAATGGATCAGATGCTTTGGAAGAGTAAGCATCCCCTAAATTGATCACACCCCTATGAGCTGTATGTTTCATTAGTTTGACAGGACATTCCGTAATCTTATTCTATAAGAAAAGGATCTTACAAATACGGATGAAGAAAGCTAAAATAGAGTAGATTATATATGCTTACAAGGTCGACCATAGAATTCACGAAAAGCTAACATTGACGTTGTTGAAATTCCATCAGTAGCCTGCATTTGTCACATGATTGTGAAGATGCAATGTGACAATACAATAAATTTCTGGACTAGATTGTGTATCTTATGTATCACTGCTGTCAGTATAATACAGATTACACTTAATAATCAGATAATTTGAAATTTAACATAATCTTTTTCATTGGTTAAATTTTCTAATTTGAATTATTCTCTTTTTACTAAAATAAAGTAAAACTACTACATATATATAAAAATAAAAAAAATAAAAAAAATGATTTTAGCATTTTTATTGCATCTTTAATAACATTATATTACAGAGCATCAACAAATTAAAAAATATACTAACAGAAAAAATATGAGTAGTTCTCTAAAAGAAAAAGTAACAGAGTTATAACCCTACATTAAATTGTTTACAGTTGCCTGACAAAATATGACATAAATTCACCATATAACCAAGGAATGTCATATATCACATTACATTCTCACCCAGACAAAGAGATCTGCAGATTTTGTACTCCATCAGTATGATTGTTCAAAATCAGAACATTATGTTGAGAACATTCAAACAACCCGATTTCAGCACAGATTCTCACAGATAAAGCACCTTAATTGTGTCTAAAACATCTTCAGATATACTGTATAACATAAACATAACACCATTTCATTCAAGCATTATGAAATTAAATATTGCTGGACATGGTAGAAAAAAAACTAAGATAACTTGCAAATCCCCCACTAAGCTAGAGATCTTGATAGGAATTTAAACTTGTAGAATAAGGATGCTAATATCATTGCACACTAAATACATGTAGCATTTTGGAATAATATTAAAGCTCACATTTACACACATACAAACACTGTCTTGACAGTGAAATCACCTTAACAATTTCCCAATTGGAAAAAAAAATCACAATTAATCATTAAAGTTTTACAATGAAGTACATTCAACTTAAATACATTCAATAACAGATGCTTTTGAAGCAATGGACAATGAACAATGAATGAGAACTATTTCAGGTTTCCCATTGGTCAATGAACAATGAACGAGAACTGCATGGTCAAGCTCTGCCATTGGTTCACCTGAGACCTCCTAAAGGACTAGAACACGATGATACAAGTCGTCTCCCTTGTAAATCTACATTATCTCCCTTGGTATTACTCAGAAATATATATTACAACAGAAAGAAAAAGGAAGCAAATATATATCACAATATGTGCACTGTATTCACTTGCCGATATAAATATTTGCACAATGGAATGAATATATACGACAAATTAAAAGGCATGAAAAAATTAAAGCATTCAAAGAGAATTTGAGTATCAATTTTCTTTTTTTTTAAACTGCATGTAAAACTCAAATACATGTATAATGTAAATCACTGTTTTGGGGACAATTTTCACAAGTGATTAAGGTTGTATAGAATCCTAACAATATAACGCATACAGGCAATAAAGTGAATAAATCTTTTGTGTATTAAAAGTGATTTTCAGTAGCATGATTAACTGCCTCTTTGTAAAATCAGTAAATCTAAGGGATTCCTATTGTGTGTGTAAATTACCAATCTAATAAATTGTACATACATTTTTAATGAAAACAATTCTTACAACATGAAAATAAAAAATATTCATCAATAAATATGTGATCTTTCACATATTTCTCATTTTGTTGTGTATGTATATAAACATTAAAAGTAGAAAGTAGATAATAAATTTGTAGAGAATTGATTTGTGCTTTTAAAGGCACTATTGCAAAAAAAATTTGTTCAGAATGTATAAACAGCAAATGAAAAACTGCTGGATATATCAACAAATCTCATAAATGTAAAGCTATGATGTAATTTTATTTTGGTTATTGTAAACGAATTATTGGCCCCCCTGGCATTCTGGAGAACAATACTTCTCTAAATATTAGATGTATATAAACACCTTTATGGCAAATGTCTAAAAGTTCACCATAAGTTTTCATTCATTTATATCATTTATGAAAAAAAAAATTAAGTGTACAATATATTTGTTAACCTGCTTGTTCATAGGCATATCATTTTCATTTCATTTGAGTTTCCTACATAAATTGACAACTTAATATATATAAATTTTTTTGTTATTAAGAAAATTGGTGGCCCTTATCACATTTCCTCTCTTAACGTTTGCCAGTCTGTCGCTGTCGGCCATTACTCTGCATTAGGTTGCGTAGTTTTTGGAGATTCTGTTGTGTGGTTGTGTCTGTAGGTTTAAGTTTTAGAGCTTCCAGATAACTCTGCTCTGCCTTCTCAAGCTTTCCATTCAGATGATACATGGCTCCTAAATTCATGTGAGCTGTAGCCACCTAAGGAAGGAAAGATAACTTGTAACAAAAAAAATTCTGAATAGGAGTTATCTCTCTTAGTACATGATGTGTGGGCTTTAATGTGATGACTTACATTTGGTTTGAGAAGTACAGCCTTTTCATAGAGCTTCTCTGATGCCTCATTATCACCATCTTGTCTGAACAAAAGGAAATAAATCAAATAAAATGTGTCCTCAAACTGCTAATGAGTGCTTATATCATGGGTGAAGCACCGGTCATAGGGCTTATTTATCTACTTAGAGATGTATTACACAATATAGTAAACTTAATACAAGTGGTAATTGCTTATTATTATAACCATTATACTGCATTTAATCCATGATTTCATTTAATGACCTCATTGGAAAGACCATGAAGCAGATTTCTAAACTTCCTTGTCAAAGCCTTTTCAAGAAAACTTTTTGTAACAGAAAAATTCAGAAGTCTATATGGCTAAAGTATCTCCACAGGTGTCAGAATTAGAATAAGAATCAGAAATTTTTATTTAGAGTCAGATTTTTATAACAAGTAACATAAGCTCTGTAGAGCTTTTGATCGACATAACCTGAGTTGACATAATACTACATGTAGTATATATACTCTCTAACCTGAAAATGTTTGCTGCATTAAAGATGAGTTCAAAGTCGTTAGGAGACTTCTGGATGGCTTGTCTGTACATGGTGGAGGATTCCTTAAGTCTTCCTGTCTCACCAAGGAACTGAGCTGTATGAGCAAGAAAATTACAATTCTCATCAAGACAAAAGCAACAACAGGTTTTTACACAGAGAAAAAATATGGCTATTACAACATTATACCTATAGATTGTCAAACATTTATCATGCCTTCATAATAATAAATGCTTAATATTTGAATAAAGAGTTTGTAAAAGTAACATGCCATGGTAAATTATCTGTTATATATATGTATCATGGAATTCCATGACAATCATTTTAGCATTGTGCAATTCTAAACAAAAAAACCCAACATGCTAGGAATTTCATAACAAACATGATGATAGTTTGATACCGTAGTGATGGTCCACCATTGTATCTTCGGGGTCCAGTTGTTTGGCTTTTTTAAACCACTCCTCTGCCTCCTTTATTTGGTTCTGTAAAGTAATTTATCACCTTAAAGAAATTCTAAATTATTTCTAAGTAATCAAGTTGGAAAAAAATTTCTACAAAATTTGTGGAGTCTTTATACAATGAACACTAGTATGCAGAAAATAGCTTAATTTACACACTTCTGAATAAATACATGTAAGTAAAAGAACTTGCAAATCCATGTTATATCTTTTCCCCTCGTTACGTAATCATTTACCAAATTTATAGTCTCTCTTGACTGTTGAAACATTATATTTTTAATTTTAATACCTTGTTTTCTAAATCAAGGAAAACTATAACATTACAATGAAATCTTGATTTTAACTAGAACAACATTTAGGGAAGTGTAGTATAAGAATGCTGATTTTCCTGTGGTCACCTTTTTATGGAGAAGTTTAGCCATGGTCAGATGAGCTGGCACGTGGTCAGGCTTGGCCTTCAGTGCCTCTTTGTACCACTTCTCAGCTTCTTCTGTCTGACCTATCTTCATGTATACCTCACCTGAAAAGTAACCAATAAAATCTTAGATTATCTCTAAAAGTAACCAATCAAATCTTAGATTGTACCTAAGAGTAACCAATCAAATCTTAGATAACATCTTAAAGTAACCAATCAACTAAATATCAATCAAATGGCAGATTATTTGTCATATAAAAGTGCTAATGTAAAAATAACTTGGATGCAAAATAAAAATAATCATATTCTTCTGAAATTTTATTACCTAATTAAAAGTCAAATTAAATATACTAAAAGTGTAAATGTAATAATAACTCTGGAAGGAAATAAAAATATTCAAACTACATTGATATTTATCATGTTTATTATTCAATTAAAAGTCAAATTAAAATATTGCCTCCTTTATAGACCAACAGCAAGAATTTAATATTGACGTAAACAGTATACTGATTCAAGGATTAGATATCAAAACAGATTTTCATTTAAGGTTGCTTTCTTTTAATTGTACAATTTACCCTTCTTCATTTTTTTTGAAGAGTTTCTATGAACCATTTATAATTTGGATAAGTTTATTATGGTCATGTATTACAAATATAAATCATGATGTACTTTCTAAATAGCAATTTCTTGCAGGTGAAAATGGGCAGTAATTTGTCTAGCAAAAAGGAATGCCCTGCTCAATAACACACTGTAATGACAGGTTATTTATGAGTAATATAAATTCTATCAAAAGGGGAGTGTTTACTAATTGCTTACAAACGATGTGCAATAAAAGATTCCGCATGCACATCATAGGCACTTGAAGTCACTCATTCAAGTGTGTAAAATTAAAATCAGATGCATATTTCAAACAGCAATTCAGTCTCATTTTAATTGAACTTATGCATTACATCACTGGAATATAAATCTCTACACGTGGATGCATTCATTAATAGGCATGAATTGAATTACTACAGGCAAAAACACTTCATTTTACATACTAACAATGACTGCAGATAATTTCTGTGCCCTTTCATGCAGCATGTTCAAGCAATACCTGAGAGTTTTATAGCGCCTGTACATATCAATGCTGTTCTTACGCAATGGGGTTTTAAACTCAGTGGAACACTTGAATTTAAAATGACAAAGTAACGAGAAATTAATGCACAATTTTTATTCACTTGCAGAATCCTGAAGAATTTGATTTGGGTCCGCTCCCCCATAAATCACTGACCCTGTTCACATCGCATGAAGAATTATACAGAAACCAAACAGAGATCTGCAGCTAATCTTCACACCCCTCGACACCCTACATACCCACGTCTGGACTGGGGAGGGGAGTGATATATTTATGGCTTAAGGTAAATAAAGTCCCAGCAGTTTTTTGTGCTAAATTACACAATTATATGTAACTCTAGAAATAGCAAGAATAGGATGAAGTGAGATGTGTATAAAATAGATATCATTATTTCCACACCTGCTCTTTGTATGGGGTGAATTAGAACTTGATTTGATATTAAAATGTCCTTTTTTTAAGGATCGAATGTTTTGACAACTTAATATTAAACTGCAATATAAATGATCAAGGCTACAGACACACAGCCATTAAAACATTGATCACTCTCTATTCTCCATTAACAAAAGAATGTGCAGCTACTTTTTTGAGAATTAACTTTCTCTTGAATCACTCAAACAAGTAAGCACCCAGAGAGGCCCAATAGAATAAGGAAATATTATATCATTATGGAGGAAAAAGGGTGAAATATCAGGACATAGCAACTATAATTTTCTTTATAAATGTTGTAATAAGATTGAGGAGCATTATCTAATGTTATAAATAGAATGAGGACCATAGTAATTTGGTCCTCCATAACCACTGCTTTTCCCTGCATTCTGCCTGGTTATACTAAGGATATGTTATAAACAGATATTAAGGGGGCACAACCCCTGGGGTTTTTCCCATGTGTTATATAAATAGATAGAGAATGCTTACCTAGCATGTTATAAATAGACTGAGGGGCGTAGTAGCTGGGTCTCCTCTTGAGAGCCTCTCTGTAGATTTCTATGGCTTCCTTGTTCCTCTCCTGTTCGGCTAACATCCTGCCCAGGTTATACAGGGCCGAGATCTTCGTGTTCTCATGGAGACGAGGGTCCTTAAGGCCAGAGGTGTCAAGGTCAGCACAGTGACGGTATATCTAAAAATAAATATCAACAATTAGGAATCTATACTCCATAAAACTGATGAGTTTATGCATCAAATGTCTGCTTCTACTATTTTCTTTTTAAGGCTGTCGTTAATTGGTCTACATTTTTACTGGTTGCGGGTACTTCTACTTTATTCAAGACTGTTTACTCTTCTTTTTGTCTACAATATTGAGATTTCAAGATGTACAGAACATAATGCTGACCTTTTCTGCCTCAGCATATTTCCCCTGACCAGCATAGATGATGGCCAAATTCAGATGGGCCACTGAAAGAGACGAAATACATAAATGCTTAATACTCCCTTAAGAAAAGCAAAAGCACAAATCTTATGTTTTTAAACATTCTGTTTATTATTAAATTGTATTTTTTTAAAAACTAAATTGTAAAATTGCCTTGAAAAACACCAACATACAGTGTATACAATTGCAGATTGAACGACTGCATGTGAATGAAATTTCATCAACAATTACCGGGTATATTTCACTTTCATAAAATGTTTATTGCCCTTGACTTAAGATATCTTCTCATCTCAGATATGAAATCTTACATGTATATAATTCTAATGTAATTATCTTGATAAATGCATGCCTTTATGCAAATTCACTAGACTGTAAACATTAAAAATTTTCCTTTAAAGAAAAAAATATAAAAGGGCCACAATGCTGTACAATAAACTAGCAGGCCACAAAATTAAAAATATGAAAATTTCCCTCCATGTCAATTAATTACATTTAGTCAATCAAAGGCCCCAAGAAAAAGCCTGTTAGCTTGGCTTTTCATCTTCATAACAGCAGGACAAGGACTCCTTTTGAACTGACAAATCGGAAACTCTGAATTCTCCGTAATTAAGAACTGCACTGTATGGATTTATAGAATTGCTTTTTCACAAATCACTGCCCTTTACTCAATAGCTTTGATAACTGTTGCATGGAAAGACTGACGCTGGCAAGAAAATATATGGTCGACTCCCCAGAGCTTTTCTGACTGGGGCCTCATTATCAATAGTGGGTTTTCAATTTGGAAACGATTGAGTAAGCATAAGCCATCGAATATTGTTACCATTTTTTTTATTCAGAAAGATAAACTTGTTAGGATTTTTTGTTCTCTGCTTTACTTTATTCCAGCATTAAATATATTGGATGCAGACATTGCAGAGAGAAAATGTCTGCAGAAATGTTGTTCACTCAGTTTACTTACATTCGAATGACTTAATTAATATTGTCTAAATTATTTTGAAGTTCTTCAAGATTTTTTTCTTTAACATAATAACTGATGAGCATGCATCTAACTTTATTTTTTTTAAGAACATTTTTTCTGAAATATTCGTAAAAGATACTGTAGATCACTTAATTTTCGCGACACCTTATTTTCGCGAGATAGTCATTGACTCTTTATTAGCGAGACATAATTTTCACGAATTGTTGTTTTTCCTTTATATAATCATAAGGAATACTTTTAAACGCGAGAATGAAATTTTCGCGACCTCATTGTGTCGCGTTATTACGCGAAAATAAAGTTCTCGCGAATAAAACATGATTTACAGTACTGCTTTATTTAACTGTTCAATCATATGAGATGGTAGACTCAAGTTACCTCCCCTTATCTACTCTTCAATCATGAGATAGCCGAGATATAAAGTTACCCCCCTTTACATTTCACTCGGCAGCTGATGCCATTTGTCTAAATAATTTCTTTACCCACAATTTATTTTTAACTGTTACAAGAATCCTCAGCCAGGAAATTCTTATCATAACCTGTCATCACTGATTAAAATATATATCTGTCTGTCTTAAGATAATTTTTCTGTGCTGTTTTTTTTTTTTTGTAATTGCAGCTTCTCATCCACATACAGTGCACCAATTATCAAATATTTTCTACCATTTTTTACCACTTTCATTATTAGGATACATATTATATATATATATATTCTTTTAAAAAGCACTCACATTCATTTATTTTTTATGTTACAAATCCATTTTACACCTGAATGGGCAAAATCATATTCAAAATGTCTTTATATTATTAACTGAATTTACAATATTGTGTCCGATATATTTTTGAATATAAAAAGAAATGTAGAAAATTTTGAAATTCATGGGAAAATTCCTAGGAATTCTAATTTTTGTCAGATGAAGCCTGATGGCATATTTCAATCTGTTTTTTGTGTATAAAACCTTACTTGACAGTTTAGGTCTGTACTGAATCGCTCTCTTGTAGCTTTCTACAGCGGCTTCCATCCGTTTCTGATCCTGGAGCAGGATGCCTCTGTAATGTAAATAAATTTCACAATCTGAGCAAAATTCAAAAGACAGACATGTGTGTAAATATATCTCAAGTTGGCAGCTGATTCCAACATCCAAGATCTTTTTGATGCTAGTACATTGGAAAGAGCAGCTGCTAAGAATTTCCTTTATTTTTTTGTTATAATTATCAACATGCATCTGTCTTTTTGTTTTCTTTTAGAAAGTTAAAATCAAAAGTATTATCAAGTATCAAGAGTGTTAACTAAATAACTATATATCCTAAGACATGAAGGGTACGTTCTCTGAATTTCTGTTTCAGAAAGCTTGTTGAATGCTTCAATCATAGAGTGTAAATTTCCTGTGGATTATTTGATTGACTTGAATATGCAGGGTTCCTATCTCCTTCCCATACAAATGTTAAACCCCCCTTTTTTCAGGGAAGAAAGGCACCTTTCGTCAAGGGGATTAACTCCGACAAAGCGCACCATTCAACTTCTCACCCAAAGCATCATAGTGTTTATGGATCCCTAATGATATAGAGTTATTTTATGGAGATATGGTCAATAACTTCATATGAATTGCAAATGTTTGCTCATTCCATTAGGAAAATGATTTGAACTTTATGCAGAGATAAAAATATTATGTTTGTGCAACATAGACATTTTTCTTTCAAATGTATTGATTTATGCAACATTGTATGCAGATTTTATTTTTTAAGTCTGTGGTATCTTCCATAGATATGTCATAATAAAATCATAAAGTTATGCAGGATGCACCATATATGTAAAAATCTGAGCCAGTGTTAAATTGTAAAACTGCATACAGAAGCAGATTGTGGGGCCTGAAGAGGATACTATATAACATGTATAATGGAACTTTGTAATAAAATCTACAAACTACTTGTTACACCTTCATATCAACTGGTCTCGGATGTCTGTGAACTATGTAATAGCATTACAAACGAAACTTTAACTCCCAGAGGGTCAACATTTGATAATGATGTTATCGAGTCGGTAATACATCAAAAACCACAGAAATTTACGCTACATTCTTGGTTAAGACCACTAAATCCGACTGCTGAATTTTCTTTTAGTCGACTACCAATACATAAATTCAATGATCTTTTCCTTGTTAATTATAGGTTGCTATTTATTTTTTCCTTGAGTAAATTTTCCAGCAGGTATTGCTGAACAGTCATTGAGGTTTACTGAAGCGTGCCTCCCTCAGTTAAAGAATCTACCCTCATTTCATTCCTCGGTAAGTCCAATCAACCTTTCATCTGAAGTACAGTATGGTGGCTGGGGACTCTGACTTATGCCAGACAAAAGGATGATCAAATCAATTGAGAGGTACCCCTTGGGGGTCAGGATTAACCGGCACACCGTGAAAAATCCTGTCAGCCTTGTCTTCTCATGTCCCTAGCTGACCAACCACCTCAAAAATTAATCCCAGTTAAATCATTATCACTTTATGTGAAATGTTAGAAAGGAGCACAAAGGCATGATAAGTTTATAGACCCTGTGATTCATGTAGTCCTGTACAAATGAATTACAATTTTCTGAAATCAAACCAACCAAAAGAAATTTTGGCTTAGGTTAATCCCCCA